>CAUYTI010124072.1:0-11809 GCA_963575145.1 Galago senegalensis
TTTTTTTTCTTTTTTTGAGACAGAGCCTCAAGCTATCCCCCTGGGTAGAGAGCTGTGGCACTACAGCTCACAGCAACCTCCAACTCCTGGGCTCAAGCGAGTCTCCTGCCTCCACCTCCCAAGTAGCTAGGACCATAGGCATCCGCCACAACGCCCGGCTATTTTTTGGTTGCAGCCATCATTGTTGTTTGGCGGGCCCAGGCTGGATTCGAACCTGCCACCTTAGGTGTATGTGGCTGGCGCCTTAGCCACTTGAGCCATAGGCACCAAACCAGATTTGTGTACTTTATGTGAATAAATATCCTTTTTTTTTTTTTGAGACGGAGCCTTTTTATGACACCCTAGGTAGAGTACCATGGCGTCACAGCTCACAGCAACCTCAATCTCTTGGGCTTAAGCCATTCTCTTGCTTTAGCCTCCAACAGTTGGGACTACAGGTACAATGCCCGACTATTTTTTGTTGCAGTTGTCATTATTGTTTACTGGCCAGGCTGAGTTCCACCCTTGGTGTATATGGCTGGTGCCATAACCACTGTGCTATGGGTGCTAAGCCACGTGAAAAACTTATCAAGCAGCATTTTGGGGGGGAGGTGCGGCACCTATGGCTAAGTGGGTTGGGCACCAGCCCCAAATACTGAGGGTAGCAGGTTCAATCCCGGCCCCAGCCGAACTGCAACAAAAAAATAGCTGGGTGTTGTGGCAGGCACCTGTAGTCCCAGCGACTCAGGAGGCTAAGGCAAAAGAATCACCTAGGCCCAGGAGTTGGAGGTTGCTGTGACCTGTGTGACGCCACAGCACTCTACCAAAGATAATAAATTAAGACTCTGTCTCTACAAAAGAAAAATAAATAAATAAAATCACCTTCCCAGAGGCATTTGTGGGAAAATAGAGCTCTCTTCTTTTTTTAGTAAGATAAAGTTTCACGCTGTTGCCCAGGGTAGAGTCCTATGGCATCAGCGTAACACACAATAACCTCAAACTCCTCAGCTCACACCTGTAATCCCAACTATTTGGCAGGTGAAGGCACAAGGATCATTTGAGGACATGAATTTGAGTCCAGTCTGGGTAATACAGTGAAACATCACCACCACCAAAAATTTAAAAATTAGCCAATAAAAGTGCTTGTAGTCCCAGCTACCTGGGAAGTGGAAGCAGAAAGATTATCTTAAGCCTAGGGGTTCAAAGCTACTGTGAGCTATGATCATACCACTGAACTCCAGCCTGAGTGACAAAGAAAAAGGGAAGAAAAAAAAGTATATATAAATGTATAAAAATTTATAAAAACAAGCATCTAGAATATAAAAAGGATCAGAAAATGAAGTTAAATGGTAGCACTGAGCTAGTTTATTATCTGTCAGTGACAGATGCTATTTTTACTTCTGAATAAATATATAAAATACTTAGGAAAGGTGACACAGGTTCTTCTCCCTTCATTTTTGCTAAGAACAATTTTTTTGAATGTAATTTTTTTCCTATCTCAATTTCTATTTCTAATAAAACTATTTTGTAAGAAATTTATCTCAAAGTGACAATATAATGAAATGATTTTTGTCTTTTGTTTCCATCATTCCAATTTCATTCTGATTTAAATTTACCTGGGGTATAAAAAGTCTGACAAGTGGCCTTTATCATATAAAAATATGATCTTTCACAGGCTCACACCTGTAAACTTAGCAGTCTGGGAGGCTGAGGCAGGTGGATTGCTTGAGCTCACAGGTTTGAGACCAGCCTGAGCCAGAGCCTCATCTCTCAAAAAAAAAAAAAATTGCTGGGCGCCTATAGTCCCAACTACTTGGGAGGCTAAGGCAGAAGAATTGTTTAAGCCCAGGAGTTTGAAGTTATTATTAGCTCTGACGACATGGTACTCTACACGAAGGATGACAAAATAAGACTATCTCAAAAAAAAAAAAAAAAACCCACAAACTGGGCAGTGCCTGTGGCTCAGGGAGTGGGGCGCTGGCCCCATATACCAGTGGTGGTAGGTTGAAACCCAGCCGCGGCCAAAAACTGCAAAAAAAAAAAAACTTTCATAGAACACTACCATTGTTGTCTTTTTTAGTGAAAGTTTATCTTTAAAATTTTCCTTTGAGAGAAATACTTTCCAGCACCTCTATAATGTTTTATCTTACCTTAAATACAGAGAAACATTTACATAATAACTTTATAATTACCAAGCATGGTGGTTCACACCTGTAATTCTAGCACTTTAGAAGGCCAAGGTGGGTGGATGGCCTGAGTTCAGGAGTTTGAGACCAGCTTGAGCAAGAGGGAGACCCTGTCTCTACTAAAAACAGAAAAACTAGCCAAGCATGGTGGTGCATGCTTATAGTCCCAGCTACTCAGAAGCCTGAGGCAAGAAGACAGCTTAAGCCCAAGAGTTTGAGGTTGCTGGGAGCTATGATGATGCCATGACATTCAGCCCCAGGGCAACAGAGTGAGACCGTCTCATACACACACACAAAAAAACACCCCAAGACCTAATCAACTGTTACGGATTCCATTAACTTTCTATAGCTGTAACATAAAAATTAAAATGTCATTTAACTGTTCATTACTTTACAGCAAGTTTTTCAACCGGGGCACTATGATTTAGGATGGATAACTTCTTTTTTTTTTTGAGATAGAGTTTATGTTGCCCTTGGTAGAGTGCAGTGGCATCACAGCTCACAGCAACCTCAAACTCCTGGGCTTAAGCAATTCTCTTGCCTCAGCCTCCCTACTGGCTAGGACTATAGGTGCCTACCACAATGCCCAGCTATTTGTTTGTATGTTTGATTAGCAGGCCCGGGCCTGGTTGGAACTGACCAGCCTCGGGTGCATGTGGCCAGCGCTGAACTAAGGGAGCTGAGCTGGATAATTCCTTCTTGTCAGGGGCTGCCCAATGCAACACAAGATGTTTAGTAATATCCTTGGCCTCCACTAGCTTTTTTTTTTTTTTTTGAGACAGAGCCTCAAGCTGTCCCCCTGGGTAGAGTGCTGTGACATCACAGCTCACAGCAACCTCCAACTCCTGGGCTCAAGTGAGTCTCCTGCCTCTGCCTCCCAAGTAGCTGGGACCACAGGCACCCACCAGAACGCCCGGCTATTTTTTGGTTGCAGTCATCATTGTTGTTTGGCGGGTTCAGGCTGGATTCAAACCCGCCACCTTAGGTGTATGTGGCTGGCGCCTTAGCCACTTGAGCCACAGGCGCCGAGCCAGCCTCTACCAGCTTAATGCCAGCTGTGACCATTCACCCAACTGTGACACCAAAAATCTTTTCTACACATTACCAAATGTTCCCTGAGAAATAAATTTACTCTGTTGAGAATCACTGTTTTAGAGCATATCACATTTCCTACCTTTTCAAATTTAAGTTAAATCAGTTTTTTTTGGCGCAGTTTTTTGGCCAGGGCTGGGCTTGAACCCGCCAGACTTTGAGCCACAGGTGCTGCCCTAATCAGTTCTTTTAAGTATCCACTAAAATTCTAAAGAAAGTACACAGATTAATAAAAAAAAATATTTTTAATTAAAGAAGACTTAACTTAAGGCATCATACTGACATCTACTGGCTTGGTACTAAACTGTACATTTGACACATTCTGCATTTTTTTTTTAAACCCTCAAAATTAAAAGCAATATAGGTACTATTCTGGCATAGTAGAAAAATTAACTGAAAGCAATTAACATTAACATCAGGACAATTAATTTTATGTAAACCCTAACATACAATAACAATACTAGTTTTCTATTGCTTTCTTCGTTTTTGATATATTATCTTTTTGATGAACTGTATTCTTAATGAATGCTTTAGAGACTGATAATTACAGGGAATTTTTTGTGACGAGTAAAAAATTTCTGGTTCTTCATAAATCTTGCAAAGATCAAGCAGCATGCTATTTTATGATTTATACTGAAATTTTTAAAGATGGTCTAAAAAAATCAAAAACTTAACAATGATAATTCTATAAATAAAATTCTCTAGGCATTTTAATAAAAGACATTTGATAATTAAATACTACTGTTAATTAAACTGATGAACTTTATTGGGGTTAAAACTATAACAAAGTTCATCCTAAAATATTTTGCAATGCAAAATTATTTCACTCAAAGAGTGTTAAATAATTTGAATGCTAGGAATTACAAGCAATTTTCAAAAGCAGAGAGTTACATTCATAAAACTTTATACATCATTTGAACTAACAGGTATTTATACTACTAAAATCAAACATGCATCACCTTCAAACATTCTTATATCATGATTTAATATATTACATTATTTAACACAATTCCTTATTGGTACATGAATTTTTATCATACACTCGCACCATTCTCCTTGGATTTCTGATCTTTGTCTTCATTCTTTACGTTATCCTATGAAACAATATACAAAGAAAAAGTACATTTTATTAGAGTCTCTAAAAAGTTACTTTGAAAGCAGCTTACTATGATAGTTATTATAAAAGATTTTTTCCTAGTGATAAAGAATACTAATGAATTAATTTTAGTATCTTGGTATGAAAGAGTTTCCTTTAATTCTGTCCCAAAATAAATGGGTTTAAAAAAGAAGTAAATGATTTTTATCTTCCAAAAGTTCAAACTTACTGTGATATAGAAAAAAATACAAATAAAATTTGCTTTAATAAATAAATCTATATACATTAATCATGTGACATTCCAACTAAGTTTTAGGAAATTATAATCTTTTGGGAATCGTTTTCTTTCTTTCTTAGATTCTCACTTTGTTCCTCTGGGTAGAGTTGTTGTTAACATACCTGACAGCAGTGATGAAATTCTTAGACTCTAGGCTGGACATGGTGGTTCACGCCTGTAATCCTAGCACTCTCGGAGGCCAAGATGGGTAAATGGCCTGAACTAACAGCTTCAAGACCTGCCTCAGCCAGAGTGAGACCTTATCTCTAAAAACAGTCGGGTGTTGGCTTGGCACCCATACCTCAGTGAGTAGGGCATCAGCCACATACACAGAGGCTGATGGGTTCAAGCCTGGCCCGGGGCCAGCGAAATGACGAGAACCGCAACCAAAAAAATAGGCGGGTGCCTGTAGTCCCAGCTACTTGGGAGGCTGAGGCAAGAGATCGCTTAAGCCCAAGAGTTTGAGGTTGCTGTTAGCCCTGACACCACAGTACTCTACCGAGGGCAACATAGTGAGCATCCATCTCACAAAGAAAAAAAAACAAAGACTCAAGCTACTCAGGAGGCTGAGGTAAGAGAAAAGGTTAAGCCCACGAGTTTGAGGTTGCCGTGGGCTATGGAGCCTTAGAAATCCACCGAGGATGACAAAGTGAGACTCTTGTTTCAAAAATAAATAAATAAATGAGTAAAAATAAATACAAACTCTTGGACTCTAAGCAATCCTCAAGCTTTATACTCTGGAATAGCTGGGACTACAGGCGACCAGTGGAACATCCTGCTAATTTTTTTTTTTTTTTTCATTCTATTTTTAGTAGAGACCAGGCCTGGCTGTTGCTCACCCACCTGACCTCCAAGTGCTAGATTACAGACAGGAGCCACCACACCCAGCCTGGGGAATCACTTTTGACTATCTCAAGAATATATCATTATTTGCTTTTAGAAAAACCACTAAGAGCTTAATAATAAAATATGTTAAAGAATGCCACAAAATTTAAAGATAAAATCATGAAAATATTACAAGTACAAACTCTCTAACCTTGAGAACAGTGTGGATTTCATCCATTACTGTAGATAAGTTTCTGATTGTCTTATTCAATTGGTTTTCAAATTGCAAATTCATGTTTTCTGAAATCTTTAAGTTTTCTTGTAACTGACTGAGGTCTTTTTTAACTTCTCTCAGTTCACCAGAAAGGCTTTTGTTGGAATTCTCCAAATTTAATATAGTTTTTTCATCTTCATCTGTTAAGAGAAAAATAAAAAATTCACCATTTTACTCCCTAAAAGTTTCAATTTAACTTAGAGTTTAAAAATATTTAGGCTATGGTATGCTTGCCCCTCCCGTCATCTTTCTGTATGCATGATGTCCCGGCTGATGCTATCAAGAGCATCAAAAATGCTGAAAACAGGCAAATACCAGGTTCATAGTAGACTCTGATCAAAAGTCATCACATGATTTCTAACTGTGCTCAAGAAACATGGCTACATCGGTACATTGGTGAATCTGAAATCACTGATGATCACAGAGCTGGGAAAATCTTTGTGACCCTGACTGGTAAAACAAATTTGGTATGATCCATCCTAGATTTTTTTTTTTTTTAGAGACAGTCTCTCACTTTATCGCCCTTGGTAGAGTGTTGTGACATCATAGCTCATGGCAACCTCAAATTCTTGAGCTCAAGTAATCCTCTTGCCTCAGCCTCCTGAGTCTGGGACTACAGGCACCCAACACAATGTCCAGCAATTTTTAGGGACAGGGTCTGGCTCTTGCTCAGGCAATCCACCCACCTTGGCCTTCCAGGTGCTAGGATTACATATATGGGCCACAATGCCCAGGGATGAAAGCAAAAATTCTTATAAAGCTAAGCAATTTTGGCTCGGCGCCTATGGCTCAAGTGGCTAAGGCACTAGCCACATAAACCTGAGCTGGCAGGTTTGAATCCAACCCAGGCTGCCAAACAATGACAGCTGCAACCAAAAAATAGCCAGGCGTGGCAGATGCCTATAGTCCCAGCTACTTGGGAGGCGGAGGCAGGAGAACCGCTTGAGCCCAGGAGTTGAAGGTTGTTGTGAGCTGTGATGTCACAGCACTCTACCCAAGGGTGCAGCTTGAGGCTATGTCTCAAAAAAAAAGGCTAAGCAATTTTATAAGCTGAAACAGAAATAATCAAAAATAAAATGTGTCTAGACTAAAATACATGGTATGTGTATATATGAGTATATAGGTATGTATGTGTCTGTGTGCACATATATGTCCTGGCAAGGTATTAAAAGTATTAACATAATGCCATCCTTTACCTGTTTTTTCTTCTAGTAACTGTAGTTTCTGTTCTACTTCGGCTCTTACTTTTTCACTCTTTTCCAATTTTTGCAAGAGGCTTCCTACATCTACCATTGCACCATTATACACAATGAGACCAACATTTTCTTCTACATCTTTTGATTCCTGTTTTACTGTTGGTGTAGGAAGTAATAACCTGTTCCCTATAACATAACATAAAAAGATCCCATATTTCAGAAAGTTATTTATCTACTATAATTAATAACATATTTACAAAAAAGGAAGATCTTAACATAATGCACCCAAACCTAGCATATCTTCTTGCAGTGATTCAGATTCTTCATGGTTTTCTTCATCTTTTGAGGTGTCTGTTAATTTCCGGTAAAAGCAAGATTCACGAAGCACTACTTTATTAAGAAGCTTCTTTACCTTATATGCAATTAAGTAAACAAATTAAAAAGATGAAAATATGTTATTTCATTGTCCTAGAACAATTGTGTTCTAATTTTCACCCAAAATGAACATTCATGAAAACTGTTTTCCCATGTACCCACGTCTACTCAATTAGAGTAGTTAATGCTTTTAAACCATCTTCCCTATAAATCTAACATCAAGTTATTACTTGAAAAAAAAATTGATTGTTAAAAAGGATAACACTACAGCAGCACCTGTGGCTCAAAGGAGAAGGGCACTGGCCCCATATGCTGTAGGTAGTGGGTTCAAACCCAGCCCCGGCCAAAAAAAGCGAAAAAAAAAATATAATACTACTAGAAATACTAACATGTTCTTTAAAATATTGTATATTAAAGAGGATGTTTATTACAGCATAGCTTGTAATTCCAAGAAAGGAAACCACCAGCATAGGTGATAGTTAAATTCATTATGGAATATATGTATGAGATACGATGCAGCTATGAAAATAAGGTAGGTCTCTATTTTCATAGTACAAACACTATAATGTATTGTTGAATGAAAAAAGGGTGCCAATCAATATGTATACAATGATTTCATGTCTTACTTATAAAACTGAACTATCATATGTATCTGAGTTGCTTGCAAAAGGACAGTAGTATATATATATTAGCCCTAAGGAATAGAACTAGAAGAGCATTATTATATTTCAGTATTGTTTGTTTTATGTAAATCAGCATCTATCATATAGCTTTTACATATCACAAAATTAGTATAGATTAAAAAGATCTTAAGCACTAATCTATGAAACTAAATATTAATACATTTATCTATTGTGTTTTCTTTTGAACAGGTTAACTTATAAAACAGTCACCAAAAATGCTTTCATTGTAAAGATTCATAAGATAGATTACCTGAGCTCGGGACAGATGTAATCCAAGAGTATAAAGTATTTCTTCCAAATCCTTCTCAAGAAGGTAACCACAATGACTTTGATCAAAATAAACAAAAGCCATTAACAGATCCCTGTTAATTGTGATCATTTGAGTCTTCTCTTTTTCCTAAAGAAAATATAGAAGTAGAAAACATACAAATTCCTTTTTCATACCTGTGAAGTGAGAAACTGGCACTATTTCCATATAATAGCAATAATCTGAAGACTTTTGCCTATCCCAGGTAAAATGAGTGGATTTCATATATTAATGTAGGAGAAAAGAATCAGATACACTGGTTATCTGACAACCAAAATACCAAACAACTATCCAAATGTTGTTTAGTGTTAATATGTAGATATTGAATTTAATATAGTCAAACTTTATTAATACCTCATAGGTTTATACTATGGAAGATAGGGGAATCATCACATTATAAGGTATGTCTTATTTAGTAAGTATTAAATAAATACCTTATCTTTAGAGGGCCTGTCCTTGCAGTACCTGTTGATATCTCTTTTGTCATCTCGCTTATTCATTTCTTCCTCATCCCTATCTGTAAAATAAATATAACAGCAGGAAAAACTAATTAATACAGATTTAGTATAATTTGGGGGTACTATTCAAGAAATCCTCTGGCTAGGCTTGGTGGCTGAGGAATCCTAGCACTCTGAGAAGCTGAGGCGGGTGGATTGACTGAGGTCAGTAATTTGAGACGAGCCTGAGAAAGAGCCATACCTCCTCTCTGCTAAAAATAGAAAAACTAGCTGGGCACCTGTAGTCCCAGCTACTTGACAGTTTTAGGCAAGACAATCGCTTGAGCCCAGAGTTTGAGACTGCTGTGAGCTATGATGCCAGGGCACCTCACCCAGGGCGACAGAATGAGCCTGTTTCCAAAAAATAAATTAATTAAAAAAAAAAAAATCCTTCCTCAGGCTAATGTCTTGAAGCATTTCTCCAATGTTTTTTCTTAATAGTTTCATAGTTTATGGCCATAGATTTAAGTTTTTAATATATTTTGATTTAGTTATTATATGTGGCAAAACAGAAAAATCTCATTTTATTTTTTTGGATATGGATAGCCAGTTTTCCAACACCATTTACCAAAGAGACCATCCTATCTTCAATGGATGTTCTTGGCACCTCAGATGGGCCAAGTATGATGGCTCACACCTGTAATCCTAGCACTATAGCAGGCCAAGGCGGTGGATTGCCTGAGGTCTAGGGTTTGAGACCAGCCTGAGCCTGAGTGAGAACTTGTCTCTAAAATAGCCAGGTGTTGTAGTGGGCGCCTGTAGTCCCAGCTACTTGGGAGGTTGAGGCCAGAGAATCACTTGAGCCTAAGAGTTTGAGGTTGCTATGAGCTATAATGCCATAGCACTCTACGAAGGGCAACAAAGTTAGACTTTATCTACAAAAAAAAAAAAAGTAACTATAGATATGTGCATTTTTTTCTGGGTTTTCTATTCTGCTCCATTACCCTACTTACCTGTTTTTATACCAGTACCAGGCTGTTTTGGTTACTATAGCTCTGTAGTTTAATCTGAAGTCAGGAAACATGATTCCTTCAGTTTTCTTTTTGTTCAGGATGGATTTGGCTATTCCTGGGTCTTTTGTGGTTCACATAAATTTTAGAATTATTTTCTCTATTTCTATAATGAATGTCATTGTATTTTGATGGGAATTGCATTGTATCTGTAGATTACTTTGGGCAGTAGGGATATTTTAACAATATGACTCTTGGCTCAGCACCTGTGGCCCAAGCAGCTAAGACACCAGCCACATTCACCTGAGCTGGCAGGTTCGAATCCAGCCTGGGCCCGCCAAACAACCAAACAATTTTGGCTGCAACCAAAAAATAGTCGGGTGTTATGGCGGGAGCCTGAGGTAAGAGAATCACTTGAGCCCAGGAGTTGGAGGTTGCTGTGAGCTGTGACACCCTGGTACTCTAACCAGGGCCACAGCTTGAGGCTTTGGAATAAAAAAAAAAAAAAAAAAAAAAAAAAAAACAACCAATCTGACTCTTCTATTCCATGAACATGGGATATCTTTCCACTTTTTTGTGTTGTCAATTTCTTTAATATTTTAACTTTATTTCAAAATATTATGGGGCTACAAATGATTTTTTTTTCTTTTTTTGAGACAGAATCTCACTATGTCACCACCTTGGTGGAGTGCTATGCATCACAGCTCACAATAACCTCAAAGTCTTGGCTCAAGCAATTCTCTTACCTCAGTCTCCCAAGTATCTGGGACTCCAGGTGCGCCCCACCTGTTTTTTTTCTTTTCTTTGGGTTGCAGTTGTCATTGTTGTTTAGCAGGCCTAGGCCAGGTTTGAACCCGCCAACCCTGGTGTATGTTGCTGGCGCACTAACTGCTAAGTTACAGGCACTGAGCCAATACATAGTTTTTATAAAGCTTGAGTTAGGGTTACTGATGTGCCTATCACCCGAATAGTGTTCACTGTAGATTTTTGCCCCTCCCCACTTTTTTTCTTATTTTTTTTTTTCTGTAGAGACAGAGTCTCACTTAATAGTTGCCCTTGGTAGAGGGCCATGGCATCACACAGCTCACAGCAACCTTCAACTCCTGGGCTTAAGCGATTCTCTGTCCTCAACCTCCCGAGTAGCTGGAACTACATTCACCCACTACAACACTGAGCTATTTTTTGGTTGCAGTTCAGCCAGGGCTGGGTTTGAACCCGCCACCCCTTGGTATATGGGGCCAGCGCCCTACTCACTGAGCCACAGGCTTTGCCCTCCTCCCCACTTTCTTAATTTCCAACCTTTACTATCCTCTTCTTTCATTATTATTGTTTTATAGTTTTCACTGTAGAAATCTTTCACTTCTTTAGTTAAGCTTACTCCTAGCTATTTTATTTAGTTTATTCCTATTTTATTTCTTAGCTATTATTTGTAAGTAGGATTACTTTTTTAGTTTCTTTCTCATATTGTTTGCTATTGTCATTTAGAAACGCTACTGACTTTTGTACTCTTCAACTTTACTGAATTTATCAATTCTAATGGTTTTGCCGTGGACTCTTTAGGATTCTCTAGATATAAGACTACATCATTTCCAAACAAGGATAACAGGACTTCTTCCTTTCAAATTTAGATGCCCTTTATTATTCTTTTTTTCTAATTGTTCTAGCTTAGAACTTTCAGTACTACACTAAACAACAATGATGAAAGTGGGCATCCTTAGCTTCTGAAACAACCTTTTATTTTTTTCTTTGAGATATTCTCACTCTCTTGCTCAGGCTACAGTACTGTGGAGTCAGCCTGGATCACAGTAACCCCCAAATCCTGCATTCAAGCAATCTTCCTGTCATAGCCTCCATAGTAGCTGAAACTACAGGTATCTGCCACAATGCCTGTCTAGGTTTTTTCTTTTTTTTTTTTTTTTTGAGACAGAGCCTCACGCTGTCCCCCTGGGTACAGTGCCATGGCATTACAGCTCACAGCAACCTCCAACTCCTAGGCTCAAGCGAGTCTCCTGCCTCCGCCTCCCAAGTAGCTGGGACCACAGGCGCCCGCCACAACGCCTGGCTATTTTTTT
>CAUYTI010124073.1:0-28016 GCA_963575145.1 Galago senegalensis
TGAGACAGAGCCTCAAGCTGTCCCCCTGGGTAGAGTGCCGTGGCATTACAGCTCACAGCAACCTCCAACTCCTGGGCTCAAGCGAGTCTCTTGCCTCTGCCTCCCAAGTAGCTGGGACCACAGGCGCCCGCCCCAACGCCCGGCTATTTTTTGGTTGCAGCCATCATTGTTGTTTGGCGGGTCCGGGCTGGGGATTCGAGCCCGCCACCTTAGGTGTACGTGGCTGGCGCCTTAGCCGATTGAGCTATAGGCGCTGAGCCTAAGAATCTTTCTTGCTTGTTCCTCCCTGACCAACTTTCTCCTGGTGAGAACATGGCTGCAGACAGTGGAGACATCTCACAGCTGCGTGATGCTCTCTTGTTCCAAGTCCAAGCATCAAGGGGAAAGGAGTCACATCCCCGATAGGGCCTCCATCGCTTACCACCAGGGTCTGGAGTCTCACGGTGTGAGTCTGGAGTTCACTGTGCGTGTTGACTAGAATCTCCTTTTTAGAGTTGGGGAAATGAAGTCTCCAAAAAGATGTTTAATTTGGCAAAGACTACACAGTGTTTAGAGCCCAGATTTGAACTCATGCCAGTCTGACCCCACAGCCTGTGCTGTCTGAGCAACAAGGTGACCCAAGAGATTTGATGCTGAAAGATCTCTGGGCGTGTGGGCTTTGGGGCCAGACGAGGAGTCGGCTCCCACAGTAGGAGGGCAGCGCCGTGGCAGAGGCACAGAGGAGGGATGACGGATGGTAAGCGGGGCAGCAGAAGTGGTGGCCGAGTATGTCTCTGTCCAGTTGGGAGGAGCCTGAATGAGGGTGACAGTGCTCCCAGGGGCTGTAGGCCAGCGGCTCACCCTCCAGACACAGCCTCTGGCAGCATCAGACCTGCCTAGGAAAGAGCCCAGCACCACTGAGCTGGCCCTGAGCGTCATCCTCTCCAAGTTGCTCTCCCCGCGGTAGGGCGGGGAGGGACCCTCCTGCCGGGACCCTGAATCTCACTTTTCAAGGCAGCAAAGTGCCTCTCAAAGAGGAGATAATGAGAGAAAGGAGATGTCTGCTTCCACAAAGGAGGAACATTACTCTAAGTAGAGGATTTTGTAATTATATTCATTTGAAATAATCAAGCATTTCCACCTATTAAGGGAGTCAGAAAGGAGGTGCGGGAGAGAGTGATCCTGCCGTCCCTGGAGTTCCTCATTGTTCGCAGGAAGAAAAGGAGCTGCAAATAGAGATTGCTCTCCTCAGAAGCAGGCTCTGGAGCAGAGGAGGAGGGAGGCTGGCCCCGGGTCACTGTGCCCGGGCAGCTCAGGATCCTGCCATAGGCTGGGAGCTTGGTTGAAAGGGACAGTTGGGCACCACAGTGGGGCCTGAGGGTCTGCCGGGGATTTGGGGCAGGGCTGTGAGAGAGAACGTTCTGATTGCTGGACATGTCCTGTAACACCTGCTGGGGCCACAGAGGCCACCAGTCACTAGCCATAAGTGGTTGTTGGGCCCCTGAAATTTGGCTAGCATGACTAAGGAGCTGAACTTTTAATTGTGCTTAATTTAATTGGTTTAAATCCAAATAGTCACATGTGGCTAGTGGGTCCTATGCTGGACAGGGAAGACTCAGAGAGAGCTCCATCTGGAAGGTCATTTTCCAAGACTGGCACTGCCACGGGGCAAGGACTCAAGTGTCTGCAGGGTCTGGCCAGGTGATGCCACAATGAATGAGGTTACGAGGTAAATAAACAAAAATTTCATTTTTCTTGCAACGTGATGTCCTTTGGGTCCATCTTTCATTTTCCCTTTCTTTCTTTTTCTTTTTTGAGAGAGACATAAGGTAAACAGTAGCTCTGGTTCTCTGGTGAACGGTGGTTTCAGGGCTGGGGAGACCGGTAAGGGGGAAGGAGGCTCACACCACACAGACCAGCAGCACTTATCTGTAGCTAAAAACAGGCAAAAGGCCGGTAGCTGCAGCCTCTGCTGTAACAGCCCACCCCCCCCCCCGCCCCGTTTCCACCTTACAGAGGAGGAGAGTGAGGATTACAGAGGTCAGAGACTTGGGCAAAGTCTGGGTAAGCCCAGAACTACAATTCAGATTTTTAACCTTCTCAACCAAGGTAAAATATTAATAGCTAACAATCATCACAGCACTGGAGCTATTGCTTTTCTTAGTTGGTTTCAAAAATGGGGAAGGTCGTTTACTGGCCCCTACTGTCTGCCTGACCTATGGCAGGTGCGAGAGAGTGAGCTCGGAGTTAGAGGGGTGGGAATCTTGACTGGACTCAGCATCCCGATTCTCCTCCAGTGGAAACAAGATTCATACGTTGGAAACTCACTCTGCCCTTCCAGGACCCTTCTCCAAGTGTGTCTTTTGGAGCAGTGGCACTAGAGTGACACAGAGGCCGTCCTTGATGGCTTCTTGTAAAATCAGCCCCTCCCACTGTCTCCTCCCATCACTGTTGACGCCCTGTTTCTCGTGCTGGACCTTCAACAGTGAAACATAAATTGATTGTAAATAGAAACAGCTGATCTTCCGAAAGATGCAGGATTTCACAGAGTCTATGGACGTGAGATTGCAGAATCCCCGGGCTCCCCGACCCCACCACTGGCAAGGGGTGACCTGCTGGAACAAGAACACGATCTTCAGCAGCAGCGATGGGCTAAGTCAATGTTTGGTGTTCAATAACTGATTTGCCAAATCTTTTAAATGCCAAAGCCAAAGAAGGGACTTTGGAAAACTGATGCAGACTTTGAATGGTTTTGCACAGATAACCCCCCAAATTAATGCTCGAGTCCTTATGTATTCTAAGAATTAACTTGACATACATTTATCGTCTACGTTTCAGAGAACCTAGAATCAAGTCACTTTCAGTTTTCACCGTGAGGCCCCAGTCAAACACTGTATCCACCGATGACTAAGAAATGCTGGTTCCCAAGGTAAGCAGGTTTTAGCAGGGATTCATTACTCCTGGACGAAGATGACATTCTTTGGGGACGGCATCTCTGTCTAGCTCTCCGCCCAGTGTCCAGGCCAGCCCACTTCCCCGTGACAACAGTGCCCTCTAAACTAGGCACTGTGACCCACCTGGCTGCTAATGGGGGATGTGCCCTGTGGGGACCAGAGCTATACAGACCAGGATCCTCTGGTGCCTGGGCCCTGTGCCTTCCCTCCTGACCCCCCTCCGTCACAGGCGGGAGCTGGGCAGGACGACCACAGCTGCTCAGCAGCCCCGGGCCACCCAGGAATTCTGGTCACTGCAGCTGCTCTAATTACTTTTTCCTCTTGCCTCCTTCCTGGGCTCTCTGCATGCTGATGGCACAGGGCCGGGTCTCCACTGGGCTGGAGTGGTATTTTTTTAGCCTCCCAACCAGTGTGTCCGGTTGACTGAGACATTTCGGGGAAGAAGCAGGTGCATTTACTTTTCAAGTATTATTTTACTAATCAATTGAAAAATTACCTTCATGAATGACAGAAGTGCAGACCTTTGGAGTATTTCATTAAAAGGAGCAAACATTAATTACGAATCCAGTCCAACCTTGCACAGACATAAATTATGGGCCTGATCTATTTTCTCTGTGCTTAATTGCAAGCGGTGACTAGTTCTTTAAATTATTATCTGCTAGACCTCCAATGAAAAGAGAATTTATGGAGTGATATCCCGAGGCCTTGCTGGTGCCTACACTGCTCTGTGGGGATGGCTGGAGAAGAAGGCCACATCCGAGAGGCAGGGGTGGCAGAGGTGCCCCAGGGAATGTGGCACATCCTTTCCAAAAGCGAAGAAGAGAACATTTCCCACCACTGTGCTTCCAACAGCTCTTCTGATCTGGTGTGTCAAGAGTTACACAAGAGTTTAGGCCTGGGTCCCACCAAAATGGACACATGCCCCTTCCTCAGTTCACTTTCTGCCATCTGCCAGGAGCAGTCATAGTAGCTGTCCGAATCTAGGAGGACTGTGCTGGTAATGTGCCCCCTGCAGGTGTGCAGTAAAATATGCCTATGATGAAGCCCGTTAGGGTCCCCCATTAGTCAAAATTTAGATTTCTGTCTTGGCTCTAACTTCCATCCTCGCTTAGTGGGTAAAAATCCTTGATTAGGCAGAAGTTCAGGCTTCAGTCTGGAGCAAATGGCCTCTTTTCTAAGGTTGCAATTTAAATCATAAAGACCTTGAAGTTTTATGGGAGTGCCCACTCAGAGGAGGGGCCTGGCCACAGTGCCTCCTGCCCGGGGGCTTTCTCTGGATGTTAGAAATTCCTACATCGGGCACCCCAGATAGTAACATGGTGGGTCCGAGTGTACCTGGGGAGAAATACGAATACAGTGGGAGATGTCCTAGAAGGGGACACCAGCCTGGGCTCCCTGAGTTTGCTAGGAGAGGAGAGTCCAGGCTGTAGTGAATCACTCCTCTGTGAGCCTCGGATGGGTATATTTGGTGTCCTAGAAATAGTCCCAGTGCACGTGAGCTCATGATTAGGGGTACATTTGCAGCCCTTCCCTCTGAATGGGATGAGAGGCAGTGAGAGTCCTGGGCCGTCCTATCCCCACTCCCACCTGAGATCCCTGGACCACTTGGACTCTGCAGAGAGGGCCCCAGGCCACAGAACTTCAAGATGGACCAGGCGGGATGGGACATTGCCTCCAGATTGTCTGAGCTTGGGCCATTTGCAGCTGGGCTGAATGAGGACTGCTGGCCAGTGGGAGAAACAGTAAGTGGCCCTGTGCTCTGTGGGCATGGAGGCTTCCGTGGCTCCAGACACATCACAAAGCCCTTCCCAAACCTGCATCCCATCACAGGCCAGTGTGGGCCCTCCCGCCACTTGATGCCTCTAAGGTTTTGGCATCTTGACCACATTTGAGCCTCTGGAGTGGCTGTTTCCATGACGTTTCCCCCCAGTCATTTGTAGGAACTCCCTGGTTTATGACATTTTCCCAATAATGACAGATCTGGGGCCAGCTGGACAGAGCCCAAAAGTAACCCGAGTACTACAGCAAGATTACCAGGTGCCAAGGGGTCTACAAAACCCCCACGGACATTGCGGTATAGGTAGGTTTGACTGAAAAAAAGAAAAAAGGAGAAGATGACGCAAAATTCAATCTGATATTTCCTCTGGAAATCATGAAATGGATTATCTGTTAGTGGGATCCAAGTTTCCTTCCATGGGTCAGACTCTTGGCTGAGACATATGGCGGGTTCCAAAGGAGGAACAAAGAGAGTTGAATATTGTGGCTCTTTACAAAAGTGTGGCTCAGGTGGAGGGAGCCCACCCAAGGAGGAGCGGGGGGTGGTGGTGTTACGAACAGCGGGGGGGGGGGTCAGGAACAGCAGTGCCCCATAATCTCCTCTAAACCTAATACAGTGAGGAACGGGGTAATTACCAGATCCTAGAGACAAAGGGCTGTGTTGAAAAAGAAGCTGGCAGGAACCTTGGTGACCTTGGTGGGGGCAGAGTTGAGGTCAAGCCCATGACAGCTCTTGGGGACTGGTCTGCTACCACTGCCCTGTGGGTGAGACCAACCGGAAGGCACATTGCAAGGGATTCTAGTTCTGTAGCTCACACCTTTCAGGCCCCGGGGCCAGTGCAGGAGGAACAGGGCAGAGAGAAGATCTGAACAGCAAATGGAAGATGCTGAGTGTGTCCACTCTTCACCCAGCCTGGGGAACCACTGAGTTCTCACTGGCTCTGGCTCCCACCTGCTACCACAAGGGCTGTAAATCTCTTCTTATCCAAATATTTTGGAGCGTTCTCTGGGAAAGACTCATCTGTGCTCACAAGAAAAATTCTTCCCTTGCTGTGGGTGCTGTGTGAGTGCATCCTCTCCCTACCAAGCTTCAGGGGGTCTGCAGATAGGTGCAGAGAAGGCTCCCTGCTGAGGCTGCTCCTGCCAGAGGAGTCCTGGAGAGATGACATGTAGTTGGGAGTGACATATTCTTTGCGGTTTTCATCTTCAGCTCTTTGCTCTCAGGAGTTGATGCTAGTTCCCAAGGCTGTCCCAGGGAACTTATCAAGGACAACCCACTTCTCTGATAATGTTCAGAATCCTGTCCTTTTCTGCTACCCTACGGCCAAGATTTTTCTTCTTTAGTCAAGCGGGTCTCACACAGACCTCTTTCTCAGGGTAGGAAGCCCTTCAGGGTTACACCCCAAAAGAATCCTGCCCTGGACATGCCACTCATTTTCCAAATTCATCTCAGTCCCGACATGGGTTCGAGCTAGGAGCCTTACTATTCAGGGGACTGACATGTAAGCCTGGTCTTTCGGGTTAGAAGATGCCATCCTATCCTTGCTCCATGAACCTGGGCAAGTAACTTCCTTTCCCAGGATTCAGTTTCTTCATCTGCAAAATGAGGATAATATTACTAGTTTCTACTCCTTTGGGGTTATTGTGAAGATTACATCAGATAATCGAAGTCACAGGTCTAGTGCAGTCTCTAGAACATGTCTGTATTCTATTTTGTATACACTTTGAAGCCTACTGAGAGTATACACTGGTGTTCTCAGCTGCTGTGCAGCCCTCACTGTCTAACGCCAGGGCTGCCTCTAGCTTGTGGAGCTCCAGCTGATGAAGAAGGGGGAAAGTAAGCATAGCTCTGCAAAGTCCAAGGCCAGCAAATTCCCTGTGTTCAAGCACCCAGGACGCAACTGGCTGCAGAAGCTGCTGGTGAGAGTGCGCCCTCTCCTGGAGGGGTGAGGAAACCTCACCAGGACAGGCCTGGTACCCCGTGAAATTAGATGTTATTTATCAGAAGTCCACTGAACTTCTGATGAGCAATGTTCCTTTCCAGTGCCTGGTGTGAGAAATTGCTCAGTACTTCGAGAAAGAGCTGCGCTTCCAGAGCACAGTTTTTGGTGCTTTGCAGGAGGCAAGTGAGGCCTAAATAGTTGGCCTTTTTGAAGACACCAACCTGTGTTATCTGTGCCCAAATGTGGAACAATTGTGCCAAAAGACATCCAGCACAACTGAATAAGAAAACTTTTCAATATATAAATTCTTTTCTTCTTGTTATTGGTAGTTCTGAATGTTAGATTTTTTCCTCCCATGGGGTCAAAAGATACCTAAGTATATGATTGGGAGTGGAAAAATAGGGGATCAAAACCAGGTATTGGCAGTTTTTCCACTTTCATTTGTGGGTGAATTTTTGAACCTGGCCTGGACCAGCTAAAAAAAGCCAACAATGACAACTGCAACTAAAAATAGCTGGGGTGGGGGCCTGTAGTCTCAGCTACTTGGGAGGTTGATGCAAGAGAATCACTTAAGCTGAAGAGTTTGAGGTTCTTATGAGCTGTGATGCCATGGCACTCTGCTGAGGGTGACATAGTGAGACTCTGTCTCAAAAATAAAATAAAATAAAATAAAATAAAATAAAAGTGGGGATATGAAGCATTAATGTAAGTCAAAACGTTTCAGTGAACAAGCTTCAGCAGTTCAACTTTATAACAGTTATAAATAAACCTGTTAAATCTTTCTGGACAATGCCAGCCTTTGGATTTTTTAAAAACAGGTAAATTTCCTGTTGACAGCAAAAAAAGAGAAAATACAGTAAATAAAAAGAGTACATTTTCTTTCAAGGGACAGTTACCCATCTTACGGCTGCTCTAGCAGACATTGATCAATCCTTTAGGCTGTTTTATGTTTGAACCCCCTTCTCATGGGTGGAGGACTTCCTACCTGTTGAAGAAAAGCTGTTTTTCACTTAGTGAAAGGAAAATGCCATTTCTTCACATTCCCAGCCTCCCTTGCAGCTACAGTACAGTCACATGGTCTCGACTCCAGCCATAACATACACCTGCCCTAGACTTTCCATCAGATGTGGAGAAACAGGGACTTTGCAGAATTGCTTCCCCCAAAATAGTGGCTGTGGTGGCAGCTATACCCAATTCCCAGGGGAAGCATGGGGATGCACGTAGGCAAGATGAGATATGGGTGCCCAGTGATACCTTCAGTAATGTCCCCCCAGTTTTCGTTCTGTGGCCTGAATCTGGGCATTGTTCTGAGCAGCCCAGTCCCCCAGTCTGGCTTTCCTGCACTCATGGAGTGTCTGTAAGCAGCTGCCATCTTTTTAATATATTCCTTCTCAGCATAAGAGGTGATTTCGATTGTGACTGAGAACGCTGAATGCAACACTAGGTGAATTAATGAAGATAATAGCAGCTGAATAACGAAGAGGCCCTGGAAATTTGGTGGCCTAAACAGTGGAAGTTTGCTTTTCATTCACTTTAGTCCAATTGGTGGTAGACAACACTCTCCCCACGTCATCGTTTATGGGTCCTACCTGATGCCATTTTCAATATGTAGCTCCCAAGATCGTCCTGGGCATTTTGACTTTTAGTCAGTGCACAGAAGCAAGGGGTGTGAAAGATTTTGTGGGAGGTGCTGGGGGGAGCACTATATTCACTTTTGCTGCAATTCCATTGGCCAAAATTCAGTTGCATGGCATCACCTAGTTGTAAAGGGCACTGAGAAACTGATTCTCTGCAAAAACACCACAAATCACTGGTGTCTGTCTCTGCCATACTTGGGGGAAAAATGTTGATTAACCAGTTATAGAGAATTTACTGCCTCCGAGGACTGAAAAGTATGGAGTATTTAGCCTCAGGAATGGCTGCTTCTGGGAGTTTTAAAGATATATATGTATACATATATATATAAAATCAAGACTCAGTTGCTCCTCTGCTCCTCTTTCTCTCCCCACCACCGCACTGAGTCCTTAACAGAAAGGCTCTCCAGTTCAGTAGCAGGACAGCTGCTACAAGCTCCAGGTAACATCTTACTAACTGGACAAAACCAGTGAAAATACTGTGCCTGTTTCCCAATATTTCCCACCAAAATTCCAGGTTCAGCTTTCATTGGACCATCTTGAGTCACATGTCCTTCTCTGTACCAGTCACTATGACCAGGGAGAAGGAATGAGCTGATTGACCAGTCCTGACACAGGTGCCCACCTTCCTCAGAAGTAGATGGATTTGACCATACCTAACCTTTTGGAACAGAGATTGGAAAGAGAGGGGGTGGTTCCCCAAAGAGAAAGATGGGTGCTTGTATAAGAACAGTAAATGGGGAAAATAATCAATATCTAGCAAGCACATGTAGACATTTGCTGTTGGCTGCAGCCCATGGAGAAATACTCCTGGCAACTTGAGGACTTACTAATTAAAGCAGCAGAATTTTAATTAATAATGGAGGATGATTCTAACTTTGGGGTTTTTAACATAAAGAATATCAGCCTCTAGCGTCTAGGCACTCAAGACGTTGTTCCCATTCTGTGATGCTGAGGGGGCAGGCATGGCCAGATGATATCTGAGGTCCCACAGCCCTGACATTCCGGGGTCTGTAGGAGGCAGGCTTTCTGCTGGTCTTTGTGTAGGGCCAGCAAATCCAGCCTGTGTCTCATCAGCATCAACAGGGAAATTAAATGACATGGAATCAGTGGTGGGGATTCTTGCTAATCCTTGCTTTATTTTTGTAGAAACATTCAATTCGGCCATTCAATTCTACAAATATTTATTGATATCTATCAAAGTTGAGATAAGCCCAGCATTTGGAGAGGCACTTTTATGTTTAAAAACTCCGTTTCCTGTTAGCATCCAGGGCAAGCAGTGCAGGTGGTGAAGGAGGCAGGACAAGTGAGGAGGCCCCACTTTACAGATGGGGACACTGGCGCCACCTCTGTGCAGTGTTAAGTCCCTTGGAGACACCTCTGTGTGCCTCTTCTGGGCATAGCTGTGATTTTACATTTATGTGTGTGATTATTTATTAGATTCATGCTGGTCTTTTCCACTAAGGTGTTTTTGCTTTAGCAGTGGAGGGATCAACCATGGAGGCACTGTTTTTGCACCTAACACAGTGCCAGGCACATAGCAGATAATCAGTGTTTGTTGTATGAATGAAAGAGGGAAAGAAGGAGGAAAGGGAAGGGAAGGAAGGGAAGGGAAGGGAAGGGAAGGAAAATAAAGGGAAAGTAGGAAGGAAAGGAGTGACAGAAGAAGAGAGATATGAAATAAGGAACAAAGCACAGAAATACAGGATAGAGGGAGGGGGAGAAAGGACGTAGGGAGAGGAGAGAAGGAGGAAAGGAGGGAACAAGGAAGGGAGGGGGTAATCAGGAGGCTATTGGAAGATCTGCTTCTATCTCTCTATGGGACCTTGGCAAAAGCCCTTTGTCCCCTCTGGCTCAATTTCCTCCTCTGTCGATGGCGGGAGCTGTCAGATGAAGGGTGAATTCCCAGAGGCTTTGAATCAGGGCTGTGCCTGGCAGGGTGAGCAATACGGCAGCCCTGGCCATACCCCTCATTTTCTGATTCAGAATCTTGGAGGGCAGGACCCAGCTGGCTACTTTTTCAGTAGCTCCCAGGTGGTGCTCCTGTAGCCTGCAGGTCCCCAGCATTTGAAAGGCTAGGCAAGGAAACTGGGCTTGCCTGGGCTGACAGCCTGGGATTTTTCAAGTGGTGCCCACACCAAGTCCCTGTGAGCTTCTCCCCTCACCTGCCAGGTCAGCCTCTCTGCTCTGCTGAGATGGCACCAACCAGACTCGCCCTGGCAGCTCTCGCTGCCTCATTCAGCTCCAGTGAGCACCAGGTAATTTGTGTCAACTTGTACGCTCATCTCCCTACCCTTCTCCGTCTCTGGGCTTTTGTGGGGGCAACCTCCTGAATCTCACCTTTAGATCACAGTACTAGCATGCTGAGTAAATTGCCTGAGGGCGTGCCCATGCCAGTCGGGCCGTGCCACCTTCCCAGGGAGCTTCACACTCTAATCAGGGCGCATGGAGAGCTCAGCCACTGCCACAGCGGGAGATGGAGCAGCCGGCGGCTGGTGGGCTGGGAACATGAGCTGGTGGCTCCTACCCTTTGGGAGTACAGGGCCCTACCTGCTGTACTTGAAAGGCAGTGCGGGGAGTCGTCCTGCACTGGGCAACAACCACGCGCTGAGCCTCAGTTTGCGTTCATGCCCCACGACCTGCCTACATCGTGGGACACAGGTGCGAGAGGTGGAGAACGAGATGTAAATGTAATTGAGTGCTCCCTGCCTCACCTCCCCCAAACCAGGGCACACCCCACTGGCCACAGCCCCGCAGTTTCAGCGGGTTATTTGCAGTTAGTCAGACACTTGTTATTCCTCCCCTAAGGAACTGCACCTTCCAAGGATGGGGTGTCCTCCTGTTGTTCATCTGCATTCCCCCCAAATATATTGGGCAAAGCTGAAATGATGAGGACGAGGCCACTTCTGTGCTGCCTGGAGGTGGTTCTGCTGGCAGGCATCCTCGCAGCCTGAGTGACCCTGGTTCCAAAGTTCCTCATCTCACCCTCAGCCCCATGAACCAGGCAGAATCTATGTATTCAGGGGAAACTGACTTTGGATTGGGTTCATATAAAGCCGGGGAGTGGGGAGGAATCTTTCTCAGAACTCAAATGAAAAAACATAATGTAGTTAATATTAAATGAAGAGATTGGGCAACCCTTCCCCCCATTTCTTTTTTAAGGCTTGTGCCGATGTGTCCTTGGTCAGGGCCTGTTATTATGCGTATGATTAATGAATGACTCACCTTGAGCTGCATTCTGTTTATTCCACACTCATTATGAATTTGAAGAGGTCATATTGTACTTGGCACCCAAAGAGAATGCTCAGGAATCTGGGGGGGAAATGTTGATAGCTAGGAGACTTCAGGGGGCAAATGGATGCCAGGAGAGTGAGTTCCCTAACTAGCATCTCTAAGTTCCCAAGCTAGGGTCTCTAAGTTTGCTATTACCCCCAAACCATGAATTTACTGTGCATCTATTATACACCAGGCACTGTTCTGTTCTCATGGAAGACTTGAAAGAGGTAAACATGATTACCCCCAGCACACACACATACACACACACATGTACACACATGCACACGCATACACACAAGTCACATTTATCTCGTGTCCTTGTTCTGCCTGACACTCTCCACTTGAGGGGGCCCCAGCTCTTGGTAGCACAGTGATTTTCACCCAGTGTCCCATGAGAGGATCTGAGGTATGCAATGAAAATTTTTAATGATCGTTAATTAAATTATTTTCAAAACATGTTCAAAGCACAGTAAGTTCTTTTTTATACTTTTTTTTTGATCAACATAATTTAAGTGTGCTGCGGAGGCTCACCTATAGGTTCAGGTGTGCTGAGATAAAAAGGGTTGAAAAACACTGTTCTAGGAATCAGAGTTTCTATCAGGACAATCAGAGATTTGGACCGTATGGGCATGAGGCTGAGTGTGGGCTGTTAGGTGTTTTGTATTTGGTGCAGCATTAAAGGCCATGATGACCAGTTGCTCCCACTCTCCAGGTGGGTCCAAAGGACAAGCACCCCTGGAGACACACTCCCGGTCAGGTCACGCAGATCAGCCGCCTGGGCATCCTGAATGTGTGATTCCAGATCAACCAGCTCCCGGAGTCCTCCCTACTCTGCCAGTCTGTGGTTCTAGGCAGAGTGTTGAGCAGCATCAGATCTGATAGTGCCGACCTCATGAGAACGGAGGCCCAAGCCCCCCTGGGCTCTTCTCCAGTGCTCAGGTCCTCCATTCTGTGGTCTCTGACCCACCAGAGCCCAGAGATGCTCAGCAGCCCCAGCCACCCTGCTCTCCTCCTGCTCTGAAGGAATGCACAGCTGGGGGATGTGGAAAAATCCCAAGTTCAGAGTGAACAGTGTGCAGTCATCCCTGCTCCTCAAATGGGCCTTCAAACTGGCATCGTGAGGATGGAGGCTGGGTGTAGGGATCACAGAGGTGGTGCAGGGGTGCAGGGAGGCTGGACTGAGCCTCCAGAGGCACCATCAGACCATTGCTCTTTCAACCTGGCTCCAGGGCCTGGGAGCTGATGGATCCTATACAAGCCTCAGGGCTTTTGGTGTCTGAGCTGTAGGAGGGGGCTCAAAATTGACCCACTCATTCATTCCTCCAACAATCCCCGACTCTGAAAGTCAGGGTAGGAAAGGCCCTTAAGGTCCTTTGGCCAAAACACCCTTATCCTTGAGGACCCCCCTTCCACCAGATGCCTGAGCAACTCCAGCTTATTCATTCAGCACCTGTCATGCGTCAGGCAAGTGCAAGACACTTGGACTGTGAAGTTCTTGCCTTGAAGGATTTGAACTGCGTGGGGGACGCTCTCTTACTTGCACATCCACCTATAATTATAACCGAGGGCAAAAATCTATGGGCTGTCAGGGGGAGGCATTCTACAATCTGCTGAAATTTCAGAGAAGGAGGAAACTCCATTTCCTTGGCACACCAAGGCATTTGAGGGATGAGATTCTGGGGTAAGGAATAACCTGAGCAGGTCTGTGGAGGCAGCTGGGCCCGGCTGGAAGGGTGAAGAGTTCCATTTCACTGGAGCTCAGGGCATGGGGGTAGGTGGTTTGCGGCCCTGAGGACTCGGATAACAGTGCCTCCCCCGATATCCCATAGAGCAGAGCTGAGCTGATAGGAAGCCTCCAGGTGTCTTCACAGACATTCTCTCATTTGATCTTTGAGTCAAGGCTGCAGGGCTGAGAGCTGGGCTGGCTTCCCATGGGAGGATTCCCTGGAACCACCCGACCCTTCATTCCCAGATCCAAGCTGGCCCCTGAATATTCAGACTCTGCTGTATTAGTTTCCCAGGGCTGCCGAAACTCTGGGTGGCTTCGAACAGTAGGAAGCTATTCTGTTAAACTTCTGCAGGTCCGAAGTCTTGAGGTCAAGGTGTCAGAGGGCCCTGCTCCTTCTGAAGGAACAATCCTTTCTTGCTGACAATCCTCGGCATTGCAACTGCGTTGTTTCAATCCCGCCTCCATCATCACGTGATGGAGGACTTTTCCCCTTGTGTCTGTTTGTGTATCTTCTCTTCTTTGAAGGGTACCAGTCACACTGACGCAGGGCCCACTCTAATTCAGGATGATAGCGGCTACGACGGGTCTTTATTATTCATTAGTTCTGTATTTGCTATCTAACCACTCACCAACATGTATCTGTAACCCCCAAATCAATAAACCCAATCATTAGCAGATAGTACAGAGCTTGGAAAAGCACGAGTTGTGCAACGGGCACACTCCCAGCTGCCTTCTTGTCTCGGCTCCCAAAACCAAGCATCATTTTCTACACTTTATTTGGTGCCTTTTTTTTATTTTTGTGCCTTTTGTTGATGGTTTTACTGTTTAAAATAGCCCCCAAGTGAGAGGCCGTCTAGTGTTCCCACATCCGAGAAGGCTGTGATGTGCCTTAGAGAGAAAATACTTGTGTTAAGGTTACAGCAGCTTTGTCCAGGCGTGAGCTCTAACACTGCTGGCCTCGAACTTGATGTCAACCAACCAACAATATGGGTGGTCTTCAGTGATCTTAACCGAGGGCTGTCTTCAAATGGAAATACAAACACAAGCACCCATGGTTAGTTGATGAAAATGCTGTGACCAGAGGCTTCCACAACCTCAGGGCTCATGGTGACTTTTTAAAGTGTAACTACCATGAATAACAAAAATTGACTGAAATCACATTTACAAAGACACCATTTCAGGATAAAGTTAAGTTCTAGGGTTCTAGCATGTCATGAATTTCGGGGGAAACACTATTCAACCCAGTGCAGACTCCAAACCCAGTCTCTCTCCCAAACACCAGTAATTTTCCAAACTGGCCAATTATCCAATTCCCCTGGGGCCCTCGTTAAGAATGCAGAATTTTAGGTCCTATTCCCAGTGATTGTAATTCACCTGGCTGGAAAGTGCAATTGGAGTCTGCATTTTCACAAACCTCTGGTCAGTGTGATGGCTACTGCTCAACTGGGGGACCCCTGGATGTCACTTACCTGCCTCTGGATTTTAGGGTCTCCTTGGTGTCCTTTCCCTGGGAAAGAAGGACAGAGATACAATCCTCTCTCTTGAGGACTCTGGGGGCTCCACCTCCATCCCTGAATTTATGATGATGAGAAAAACTTCAACAATCCTTGGGATACCACTTCAGTCATAAATGGGCACAAAATCTTGACTTGAACTTGATCACCAGACTTCCAAGCTGCTAGTTCTATCATCTCTGGACAGCCTATCACCTCGTTTTTGCCAGAGTAGGTTCTATAAAGCCTGTGCTAAATTCCTCCAGAGGGACCTTGGGTGTTGACCCTGAGAAACACAGCCTAAGAGCTTCTGATCTGAGACAGAGGCCCGGAGCTCCAGTATCAACTGTGTCAGCCCTTGTACCCTCTCTGGACTGTCATTTATTTCTGTAATGTGGACATATTGATACCAGCAGCCTCAAAAGGTTATATGAGGAAAGAAAGCACAGTAAAGTTGTCTTAGCACGGTAATCAGACTGTGGTAAGTGTTGAGCGGCAGCAGTAGTATATTAGTATATTATTAAATATCTGTCTCCACGTTGCCGTATTTTTTCCCATTTGCCATTACACATTTATTCTCCCATTTGGGCCTCTTAAGAACCTTAGAAAGTGGGAGATAGCACTTTCCTAACTGGATACTACCTACCCCTACGACTTCAACTTTCTGAATTAACTTCCTGAAACCATAAAGAATTAAAAATAGAAGACCTGGAGGAATCAAAGGAGATTGCAACTAATCCACAAACATCCTTCCTCGCTTGGAAAGTCTTGACTCCTACTTTATACCCAATTTTAACTAGAATCGGTTTCATGTTGTAGATAGTTAAAAGTGGTTCTTTAGAGAGAAATTGGTGTTATGGGAAGGTTCCTTGATGACATCAGTAAGAAAGGACAACTGGCCATAAGAGAGAGGGCAGAGGAAGCATCAAAAAGAGGACAAGAGGACTGAGCAACCCAAGAATGACTCTGGGGCTGCTCTGTTTAAGGGTGTCTTGCTTCAGGCTTGTCAGTGACCGTGAGGATGTCATGACATGGTTGTTTTTGCTATTGATGGAATAATGGTGCGATTTGGGGAAAAGCTTAAGCCTTCAGGTAGACACACCTGGCCTTGAATCCCATCCCTTACCAGCCCTGTATCTTAGGGAGGTTAATTAACTTCCCCAGAGCCTCATATGTACAACAGGAGAAAAGTATCCATGAGACAGAGTTGGATGATTGGGACAGTGATGACTGTAAAGCATCTGTCACAGGGCCTGGCACTAGCATTTTATAATGATGTCTTATGTTACCGTGACCCTGTGCAATTTCCAAAGCATTTCTGCATGTGCTCTCTTATTACTGTTTTCCCCAAAATAAGACCTATCCAAAAAATAAGCCCTAGCACGATTTCTATGCATTTGTTAAATATAAGCCCTACCCCGATAATAAGACATAGTGATGGGTGTGGCTATGCAGTGAATCTGCATAGCCATGCCATGCATTTCAGTGCAGAGAATAAGACATCCCCTGAAAATAAGCCCTAGTGTGTCTTCTTGAGAAAAAATAAATATGAGACAGTGTCTTATTTTGGGGGAACCATGGTAGATCCTCACGATAAGCTTCCATCCTTCCATCCACCCATGCATCCATTCCATGTATCCATCCATCCATCCATCCATCCATCCACGTATCCATCCATCCTTCCATCCATCCATGCATCCATCCATTCTTCCATCCATCCATCCATGCATCCATCCATCCATCCATCCATCCATCCATCCATCCATCCTTCCATCCATCCATGCATCCATCCCATGTATCCATCCGTCCATCCATCCATCCATCCATGTATCCATCCATCCATCCATCCATCCATCCATCCATCCTTCCATCCATCCATGCATCCATCCATCCAGCTATCCATCCATCCATCCATGCATCCATCCTTTCTGCCATCCGTCCATCCATGCATCCATCCATCTATCCATTCATCCATCCTGCATCCACATATCCATCCATCCATCCTTCCGTCCATCCATGCATCCATCCATTCTTCCATCCATTCATCCATCCATGCACCCATCCATTCTTCCATCCATGCATCCATCCATCCATCCATGTATCCATCCATCCATCCATCCTTCCATCCATTCATGCATGCATCCATCCATCTATCCATTCATCCATCCATGCATCCATCCATTCTGCCATGCATCCATCCATGCATCCATCCATGTATCTATCCATCCATCTATCCATTCATCCATCCATGCATCCATGTATCCATCCATCCTTCCATCCATCCATGTATCCATCCATCCATCCATCCATCCATCCATGTATCCATCCATCCATCCATCCATCCATCCATCCATCCATCCATGCATCCATCCATCCATGCATGCATGCATCCATCCATCTTTCCATCCATCCATCCTGTAGTTTGCACTGGCTCTTAGACAGAGATGAGCAAATCATTTAAAAGTCCACACTGCTAGGAGCACAGAGGCTGCAGACAGGAAGGAAGAAGCCACAGAGCTGTGTATAAGATGCATGTTTGTGTCAGAAATAAAACAAGATGCTGAGAGGGAGAGAAAGGGACTAACTGGGACACCCCAGTTAGAGAGAGTGCTCAGAGATGGCCTTGCTGAGAGGAACATAGTTAAGCCCAAATTGCAAAAGCGTACCCATGGAAGGACACTGGAGAAGGACATTTCAGGTACAGGGAACACATCCCCATGGTCCAGGGTGGAGAAGCTTGGGTTACTATGTTCTTTCATCACCCTTCCACTTAGAACCCAGGAGACACAGCCATTCCATGAGCTTTTGCCTTCCTTCTGTACCTAAGGAGACCAAGGGGTTAAACGTGGGCTCAAGGACATAGGCCAGGAGGTGGATTCCTCCATTATTGAGCCCTGGCTGCTGCTTCCTAGATGGGTCACTGCCGAGAGATCAGGGGTGGGCCCTGACACTCTGAGTTGCCTCATACAATATGTAAGAGGTTTCCAATACTTTGGATAGAAAAGGTCAATTTGGGCATCTGTTGAGCACACAAAATTCTCTTGTCTGGAATGTTACCTGAGAGGAATCAACTCTCCACCCCTGCAGTATGTGATGTGTTGATTTACAGTTAGCCCCTTACGTGTGGGAAAAAATGAGGGCAAGAGAGACAAAGAACCTTGGCCCCACCACGCGGAGGGTGTGGGCTGGGGGCTGCTGTCCCCAGATTGCTTCCTGCTCTGATCAAGCTGCAGCTCTCCTGCCCCTGCATGGGACTTGTGGGTGGCCAGCCATGTTTTCTCCAGCTGGTGTGGCTCTGTCACATGCTCCTTTGCTGGTTTTCCCACCATGACCAACCAGGTCACTTTGGTGTTAGTGTGACAGTCCAATAGTCCACATTCACGTTCTTTCTTCTAAGAAAAATGTGACCTGGGGTTATTAATGAGTGAGGCTGCCTATTGACCTCAGGTGCTGCTGGCCACTGAGTGGCTTCCAACTTCCCACCAATTTGTCCAGAATGATTTGTGCTTTGACTGTTAATCTGCAACCCCACGTTTCCCTGTTGGTTTGGGGACAGCAATCTAACCTACCTTCTGTGGAAAGCAACACTTCAGTGTGTCCTTCTCTTGGCCACCAGGAGGATGTCTACCATTCACAGGCACCTCTCTTGTGTTTTCTGAGATCCTGCCCCTTCTCAAGAAGGGAGCGCACAGGGACAAAGATGTAGAAAAGGAACAGTGACAGTGACCCCCATCTGTCTCAGTCAAACTTGGCCCAGGGAGTAAGTGAATGCCAAACTTCATGTGCCCCCAACATGCTCAGCCAAGTTCCAAGGCCAGAGAGCAAAGATGTCCTGACTTGTGGCCCTGTGGCATGTCCACAGGCTTGGCATGCCTTGGTCTGGTCATCACCCTCTGTCAGGGCAGCTGCCCAGGACCCATCTCCATAGGCCCCAGGCCCCCCTTCCTCCTTTCTGGTCGGAGAGAAGGGAAGGCGCAGCTCTGGCAGGAACTCCCTGCAGGGCCTGATCAGGCTGGCCGGTGCTGAGTGTGGCCTGTGGGTAGTTAAGGTGCTCAGGTGGTTAAACTCGGGCTTATGAAGCAAACAGCAAACGTTCCAGGGTCCAGGCCTGGTCCACTCACAGTGGTCCATGAGGTTCTCTTGTGACAGAAGAGCTTTCCACTGAAGCTATTCAAGTCAGAGGAGCATGGATATTGGCTTTTAACCTTCTTAAATAAAACAATTTTCAGCCCCAGGACCCTGTACCTTGCTAAACGGAGTTTCATTTGTGATGGAGATATTGAATATTTTGCAAATGTTGAGGAAATTTGCCATAACTAGACCAGGAAGGACTCAGACCTATTCTTCATACTGACCAGCATGAAGGTCAATCATCAAAGAAAACACACCCAGAAATTAACAAATGAAGTCCACCTTCCACCATGGTGCAAGAGATAAAAATAAGCACTGGACCTCCACAAAACAAGAGGACCAAAATTTCACCACACCTATCGATTCTCTCAATAAATGTATATGGCTTAATTTCCCCACTGGGAAGGCACAGGCTGGCTGACTGGATACAAAAGTCCAAACCCAGTATCTATTTCTCCAAGAAACACACCTAACCTCTAAGGATAAAACAAGACTCAGGGTGAAGGGCTGAGGTTCTCCTGCAGGGACCAGTCTCCAAAGCTGCTCAGAGGTTGTGTGTCAGACTCCGTCAAACCTAGGCTGTTCTCTCCATCACGTGATGGTGGGTGAGTTACTGCTTCTTTGGGTGCCTCAGTTTCCTCAACAGTAGAGTGGGAAACTTATGGTACCATGCAGGAATTTGATTCTGTAAGAATGTAATGCAATAATCTGCCATTTGTCTGCTTTAGGTTATAAGCAAATGTCAATGATGATTATTTAATGGTTGATTTCCTGTGTACCTGGGTGAAGGATGAAGCCTGGCAGACATAGCCTGGCCTTGTTGCTGTCCAGCAGCCCATGGCTCTTGGGACAGGAAGCTACCTGGAGGACACATGGGCAGTGGCTGTTGTCCCATGTGAGGTGCCATGTGACTTCCCCAGTCCCTGTCCACAGGGTTCCCTAGCAGATTTGCGATCCCCATCCGCCTTCCCCTGGACCCTCCGAGTTGACCCGCCATTGCTGATGGTGTTCCAGCTGGCTGCCTTTTTCTTTCTCTTTTCTTCAGCCCTGAGGGAGCCTGTGTGGGTAAAGGTCAGTGCGTGACCAGGCAGGGAGTGTGTGTGCACGTATGCACACATGCGTGCACATGCTTCAGCTGAGGGGGTGAGAGTCCGTGAACAGATGACCCAGCCTCTCCCCTCTCCAGGGCCACGACTCCCAGGTGTCTTCACACATTTCCTTAGGGCACCACGCCAGCTCCCTGACACACCCTGCAAGGCTCCCTCCCCTCTGGTCCTGGCTTCCCACTGCCTCACTTGTGCTTCCTGAGATCACTTCCCTATAAGACACCTGCACTTATCTTTTATAAGAACCCAAATTAAGGCAGACCTGAAAGGCCTGGCCCGAAATTCCAGGGCCCAATGTCCCCTTGCTCCCCAGCTACAGGCTCCATACCAGCCCTCCTGTGCTTTGGGCACTGTACCAGAGACTTACTGTCCCATCTTGCCCCAAACCAGGCTCCACCCACAGGGAGCAAGGCCACTCTGTGACTTGGTTGGGTCGCTAGGCTCAGGGCACATGTCTGCGGATGCCCAGGTGGAAGGTCTGCCTTCCACCTCTTCCTCCAGGGGAGAGAGGACAGAAGTGAAGAAGCCTGCTTCGCCCCATCTTCTGACTCCTTTCCACGTGCAGACTAGGTAGGCGAGTGACGTCAGCAGCCTCAGTTCCTGGGTTTCTAGGCCACTGTTACGGCCTATGCAAAGCATTTTGAAATACACAGAGCCACTCTCAGCCCAATAGTCTCTTCTCCCAGGGCTCTGGTGCCATATTCCTCAGAAGGGCTTTGGTCAGTGGAATTGAGATGCCTACAGCCGGGGAGCACTTTGAATTTGAGGAACTCTTCAGAGGTATCGACACCTATGACCCTGGCTATGGCCCTCCAAGTCTGTTCCCATGGTCAAGGTGGCCCACTGAGACCTCATCCCCTCTATGTAATGTGGAGGCGCTCTCTGAACACAGAATGGGTAGGTGAGGCCAGGAAGGAGCGGACATGGCCTGGGGAGATGGGTGAACCAGACTGGGAGCGGACATGGCCTGGGGAGATAGGTGAACCAGACCTGTGCACGTCCCACTGCGTGGAGCTTGCAGACTGATGCAGAATAGACAACAGCAAACACACATGCGAGCTGATTTCAGGCAGTGTTGGGTGCTGCAGAGAAAATAAACCAGGGCGATGTGAGGGAAAGTGGTGGGTAAAGGGTACTTTAAATGAGCAGGTTGGGGAGACCCATCTGAGGAGGGGCCTCTGGGCTGTGACCAGGGCGACTGTCAGAGTGGCCAGGTAAAGACCCTGAGCAGTGCTCCAGAAGCCACAGCAAGGCTGTGCTTGGTGTGTCCCAGGTCTCAAGAGCAGGACAGCACAGGACGAGGGGTGGAGGTCCCAGTAAGAAACGAGGTCAGGAAGAGGCAGGCCAGGTCACCCGGGCGTGATTCGGAATGCCATAACTCCATCTAAGGACCCAGAGAGGTCACCAGGGCATTTTCAGCAAGGGAATGATACATTCTGATCTGTGTTATTTAGTTTTCTTTTGTTATTTAGAATTGAGGTCTGAAATATGGTCAGGAAGTGTGTCAGTGCACACATCTTAGTGACCATCTCAAAGAACTTTTAGACATGTGTGACATTTGAAATTTCAAACTATAGGATATTTCTAGTGCTCCAGGGGTCTGTGTCTCTGAAAGACCCCCCAACTGCTCTGTGCAGAAGGCACTGCAGGGAGCTGGAGCAGGGAGGCCAGTCAGAGGCGACTGTGGTCCTTCTGGCTAGGGTTAGGATGGGCGTGGGAAAGGAGAGAAATAAATGGTAGGTTCGAGATGCTTCCTGTTGGTAGAGCCAATTAAGAGCTGCTGCTGGATACAATAGGTTGGGTAAGATCGAGAGAGGAGCAGGGAGGGCATCTTGGAGATCTTGGCTTCGAGAATGGGGTGGGCCGGCACACCACTGGGAGGAATGTGGTAATTTATAGCCACTATGAAAGACAGAATGGAGGTTCCTCAAAAAATCAAAGTGGAACTACCATACGATCCACTGACCCCACTGCTGGGTATGTAACCAAAGGAATTACAATCAGCATGTTGGAGAGATGAATGTTTACACTCCTGTGGTCACTGCAATGCTGTTTGATAGCTGAGAAGTAGCCAAGCATCCATCAATGGATGAATGAACAAAGAAAAGTGATGTCTATACACAATGGAATACTACTCAGCCTGAAACAAGGACTTTTGGTCATTTGCAACAATGCAGATGACATTCGAGGACATTATGTTCAATGAAGTAAGCCATGCGCAGAGGGACAAATACCACTCTCACTTCTGCTGTACGTGGCATCTGAAAAAGTTGGACACAGAGCAGAATGGTGGTGACCAAGTGGGGGTCACTGCTCGGGGAGACTGGAGAGGTGCTGATCAAAGGATACACAATTTTAGTTGGAAAGGAGGAGGAAGCTGAAGAGATTGTAGTCCCTGGCAACTACCAGAAACAGTATCCTGTGTACTTGAAAACTGTGAAGAGAGTAGATTTTAAGTGTTCGCACCACACAAAGAGTAAAGCGGACGTTAAACACCTGGTTTAGCCTCTCCACATGTATGCCTATATCAAAACACCATGTTTACACCATAGATATGGCGATTTTTACTTGTCAACTAAAAAATAATAATAACGAGGTGCAACAAATTATGGAAAACAGTTTGGTGGTTTCTCAAATAATTAACAAAACTAGAACTAGGTGGATTGTGGGGCAGTGGGGCAGAAGGGAGGGAATGTGTTAGGGGCCAAGGGGCAAGGCAACTCAGTGGACAACACAGGAGTCCCTTGGACTGGCTAATGCTGGGGTGTCCATGGCCACCCCTGCTTCACTTACTTTTGACCCCCCAGAGCAAAGCCCCCCAGGAACTGAACTCTAGGATGGTGGAATCTGACAGTGGAAGGTCCCCAAGAGGCTCAGGGCATAAGAACACAGCCCCTGGCCAGGCTGAAGGCGTCTGCGCCATGGGGAGGACAGCCTTGGGTGGACACTGCCCTGCTCTTGGCTGTGTCCCTTTGAAACCCATTCATTGGAAGGAGAGGAGGCGGGTGGGAGGGGGCCTGTGCTTGTCACCCAGGAGCCATCTGCTCACTAATGCAAACAGCCCCGTCTGTCAGCGAGCCCAGGAAATATGACTGGGGCAGCCCCACTGCATAGCCCAGGGAGAGAGGTTTCTGGACCCATGAGGTAATCCCTCTGATGATGTATGGCCCGGAGAAGAGTTGGGTTAATGATCTTCAGCAGGGCCCGGGAGTAAAACGCAGCAATTTCATAATACAGTGTGTGATGGATTAAGGCGTGTTAATACCAGGAGTATACATTAAGGAAAATGATCTCGCTGGCATACTAAATGGCAAAATAAAAGCACTTTTAGAAACTTCCATGATTAATTGGTCTGCCCTTTTAGTTCCGTACCATGATAAAGTAAAGCTCGCTTCTCCTGGTCACCTCCCAGGCAATTCCTCTAAAGCTCCCTGGCCCTCTGAGGACCCCTGGGGAGGCCAGCGTGGGGTGAGAGCCGACCTGCCTCCCAGCACAGGCTCTCACATCATCAGGGCGTCTCCTTAGACTGAAGTCATGGTCATTTCATCTTCATCAGGAGAGGTTGCCTAGCCTTTCGTGCGTCGATCCATAAGAAACCGTGGAGCTTCGGTACTCTGAGATTCCACAGAGCTCACAGGTTCAGCTAATCACAAGGTTGATCCCAGAACTACAGGAGAAGCCCTTTGCCAAGGCCAAGGCCAAACAGACAGAGCTGAGGGACGTGTACTTGGCAGTCTGATGTCTGGTTGGGATCTGCTTAGCAGCTGTCCAGTCTTGGGCAAGTTGTAGAACATCTTTATGCCTCAGTTTCCTCATCTACAAAATGGGGATAATGAGAATCCTACCTCGTGAGGTTATGGGGACACAGAGGGGACTTACTAACAGTGCTCTCACATGGCGTTGCCCTCTGTCGGGCACTGTGAGTGCATGCCCTGGGCTCAGGACAGCACCGCCACACAGTAAGTGCTCGGCCATCATTAGCTCCCAGTGTGCCAGACAGTCGCCATTGATTCCCCAGGTAGGAAAAGCTGAGGCACAGGGAATTCCGTAAATTGCCAAAGCACCTATTAAAGGGCAGGATCAGAATTAGATACGGACAGGCTGACGTCTGAATCCCTGGGAGGACATGGCTGCGCTCAGGCCTTCCCTGCTTTTGTTCTTAGAGACGACCCCCAGAAATCAGCTCTCCCCAATGCAGATTACCACCTCAGAGGCAGCTGCCAGAGGCCCAGGACTTGGGGTGATATATGAAAAGGGCAAGGCCAGAGGGTGCTTTGCAGTCTGCACAGTGGGAGGCAGGCGTAACAATCCCTGCCCGAGGCCAACGGGGCACCTTCCTGTGGTCTGGCCGCCGCTCTCCGTTGCAGGACAACTGAGAGAACTTCCCTCCTGTGTGGTGGAGGCCGTGGGAGCCGCAGGCTTCTGGTAGCTTCCACGTGGGCCTTCCCAGGCTCCCAGGCTCCCGGCTGGCATCCACGGCCACCTTCATGCAGGTGATTTCACCCACGGGACCAGGTGGCTCACCTCGTACCCGCGTCTTACATGCCCCCATTTATTCTCCCTTCAATACCTACTGGGTGCCCCCTCCTGCTTGGGCCAGCTGGGATCAGCAGGAAACAACAGGAGCTCGTGGAGCTCACGTTTGTGTGGCCATAAGCAGAGACTGGTCATTCATTTCAGGACTGACTTCCCGGGAATATTTAGGTGAGGGCAGTAAGATTCCTACGTACTCCAAGTAGCATCAGAGAATGCAGTGGTCAGACAGGACACAATATGGAGCATTCAGGTGTCCTCAAACTATGGCCTGTGGGCCACATGCGGCCTGCCAGGTGTTTTTGCCACCGCTGCTTGTCCAGCTTAGCAGCCGACTTGTCCCGGGGCCCACAGCCCTGCCCTCTAAAGGTCTGAGGGACAGTGGACTGGCCCCCTGTTTAAGTAGTTTGAGGATCCCTGGGACTGTGGTGCCCTGCAGATCACATTCCCATCTGTAGGAGGTTGCTCTTGCTGAAGCCCTCTCTGTGGCTGCCACGTGTGAATGTGGGTCCAATGTGGGTCGAATCTCTTCATTTTCCTAGAGAATGTGGAAATCTGGATGATTTTCCTGGAAATTTTCTGATTTTTAAATATTAGTAATTAATTTTAATAAGTACTAATACCAGGGAGGTCAAAAGAAACTCATCTGCCCACCAGATCTGGGCCAGAGCCTGGCAATAGCAGCGTCTGCTTCAGAGCGTCATTGGGCACCGTGGTTGTTGGGTGGCCAGCCCCTGGGCTTGCGTGAAGCACCTGCACAGTGTGTACAAGGAAGACCTCGTTTGGTGATGGAGGCCTGGAGAAGGCGGGGTGGTGGGGGGAAGGCTCTTAGGAGTCACCCCACCTGTTCCTGCAATAAACATGACCTGAGACTGGCTGTGTGCTAGCCACGCCCTAGGCAAGGGCGTATTTGGCAAACAAAGCATCAGAGAAGTTGAACAACTCAAATGTGGTGTGATCAGTGAGGAAAGAGCTGGGACTGGAACTCTAATTCTGTTTGGAATTGAGAAGGGTCTCTCTCTTTGCCTCTGAAGGCCCTGAGCATACATCCTGTAGGATGGTTGGGATTGAGAGCTCCAGAGATTGACCACTGGGGCTCAAGTCCTTGTGCTGCTCCACCATGAGCACATTTCCCAAATTGTAGGCACAGCTGTGTCTGCAAAATGGTGATAGTAGGACTATTACGAGGACAGCTCTCAAGGAGTATCACCATCACCATGGAGAATTCTACGTCTTTGGAAACTGCCAACTGGAAAATTTAATGGTGGGAGACAATGTCTATTATGCAATGTTACGTGAAAAAAATTAGCAATCAGACAGGCTTTTTGTATACATGGGCCAAATACTGGAAATAGGGAGGAAAACGCCTCAAAACAGTAGCCTTTCTGGAGGATGATGGGTGATTGGTAGCGGTATACTTTACAATTTTTTGAATTTTCTAAATCTTCTAAAATAAGTCTGGATTGATTTAAAAATCAGAGCAGGTTTTAATTAGGTTCCCAGCCCTCCAGAAAAAAAGCTTTAGCTTTACTATTTCTTTCCCCATCCTACCAGTTGCTTTCCAGAGACCCCTCTGCCCTCAGAAGTCCCATCCTGTCTTGGCTTCCCAAAGCTGGCCCCTGGGCACCATTCTCTCTGGGACCCATGAGGGCCGGGGCCCGCAACTTTCTAAACCAGTCCCAAACCCGGTAGCTTTTGCTTGCCAGTGAGTCCCACCAGGGCAGGGGTCTGTCCCAAGCCATCCTCTTCCACCCCTTCCCACAAGCCAGACGAGAGAGAGGAGCCCCTCCCCAGGCTCAGCCTGACCACCTCCCAGGATGGAGGCACAAGCATTAGCTTGCTTACCCTGATTCCTCAGAATAGCCTCAGATTATGCACCAGCATAGACAGAGTACCATGCTCCAATTCGATTATCCATTTCCTATTTTTACAAAGCTCCTACGAGTGGAGGAAAGGAGATAGAAAACCAGAAGCAACCTGTCTCTGTCAATGTTCACATGTAACCAATGCATGAATGAATGAATGAATGAATGATGCAGACTGCTGTGGGGTCTTTGCCTTTGCTGTGAAACCCTGAGCTCCTGGGAGAAAGTTTGTTTCCTCTAAGTCACATACCTGTGGGCTGGGGAAAGAAAAATAAACCCATAGTCTGAGTGTGCGTGCCTCTTTTAAAATATGGAAGATGGGCAGATTGTACAATAAGACAAATATAGCTTTTGAAGAGTATGAAGTTCTGGTCTAAAATTACATTTAATTATTGTTACATTTCAGACTTTGTAGGAAATAACAGTACAGAAGTGTGACTTTCAAATTAGCATTTGAGAGTGTCTGTGAGGTAGGTGAGGGTTTTAGCAAACTGGGGGGTTTGGAGCCTAAAATTATATGACAATTCTTCACAACCACGAAATGAGGTTGATCAGTTATTGTTCAAACTGCTCCGTTAGAGAGAAGAATGGCGATTACGTTTTACTCTCACACACACAAATATTTCACCCACTCGCCCCCCAACTTTTGTCAAAGGGCAGGCAGATCTTGAGTTCTCTTCTGTCCTCCCCATCCCTGGGGAGGAAACCCTGCAAGGGACGCAAACTCTGACGGGAGAGTCATTCCACCTCATTACAGGACAACATCGGTGGAGCTTCTGCAGCTCCTTAATTCATTTCTTATAGTTTTTCTTGTCACATCCCCTTGCTTTATGGCTTACTAACTTGCAAGTTATAGTTGTAATTTATGGCCAAAATTGAGTGGTAGCAAATCAAGGAATATTTCCATTGATTACCCTAAATTGTCTAATCTCCTGTATGTTTTTAGAACTTGATTGGGTGGTATTTACTGATTGCCTTCATCTAATTTAAAAATCAATCAATAGCAACAAGGAGCGCTGGGGGATAAATTGAGTCTAATGCAGCCTAACCGCGGCAAATATCCATCAGCGGTCTCGGCACCATCACATCTGCAGGCCGTTTTAATACATGAACCACAGCGGCCTGGAGCCAGGCGTCCAAGGGCACACGCTCTGAGGGTTTCTGCTGGCATCCTATGCCTCTCACATTGTCTACGTAGGGCGACTGCCCTCTGCTAAAACGAACATATTTCACTACAATAAAACTGCAGTGAAGGAGAGAAAAACGGGATCCTATTGCATCTCAAGGCTCACTTGTCCCTCTTGTGCCCCCACGACCTTCGAGGATATTAATGGGAATTAACACAACTCCAGCCTTTTCTTGTTAACTGCCTGCACTATCCCAGGGAGAAACACCCACCGGCTCAAACGTTCATTCATCCCTTCCACGCCTGCTCTCATGCATCTCTGTTTATACTCTTTTTTTTTTTTTTTTTGAGACAGAGCCTCAAGCTGTCCCCCTGGGTAGAGTGCCGTGGCATTACAGCTCACAGCAACCTCCAACTCCTGGGCTCAAGTGAGTCTCCTGCCTCTGCCTCCCAAGTAGCTGGGACCACAGG
>CAUYTI010124075.1:0-24941 GCA_963575145.1 Galago senegalensis
CCGCCAAACAACCATGACAGCTGCAACCAAAAAATAGCCGGGCGTTGTGGCGGGCGCCTGTGGTCCCAGCTACTTGGGAGGCGGAGGCAAGAGACTTGCTAGAGCCCAGGAGTTGGAGGTTGCTGTGAGCTGTAATGCCACAGCACTCTACCCAGGGGGACAGCTTGAGGCTCTGTCTCAAAAAAAAAAAAAAAAAAAGAATCAGAAGGCTGGGCGGGGTGTGCTGACTTGGGCACTGGGTCCCTGTCAATCACAGGGCCAGCTTTGGTCACCACAGGTGGCTGCTGATTACAACAAGGCAAAGCTGAGGCTCTGTGCTGTCATTTCTGTTTCTGTCTGTCCTTGAATGGCATCTGGCTGCAGTAGGGGCTCTATGAACCTCTTCTGAGGGCTACCCAATTCTCGAATTGAGAGAAATAGCCAGTTAAGATCTCTGAGTGTGGCTCAGCACCTGTGGCTCAAGTGGCTAAGGTGCCAGCCACATACACCTAAGGTGGTGGGTTCGAATCCAGCCCAGGCCCGCCAAACAATGATGGCTGAAACCAAAAAATAGCCAGGCACTGTGGTGGGTGCCTGTGGTCCCAGCTACTCAGGACGCTGAGGCGGGAGACTCGTTTGAGCCCAGAAGTTGGAGGTTGCTGTGAGCTGTGATGCCACGACACTCTACCCAGGGGGACAGCTTGAGGCTCTGTCTCAAAAAAAAAAAAAAAAAAGATCTCTGAATGCTCAGCTCCCAGGTTCCCTTCTGGTTATAGGGAATGAGCCGGTGCTGGTGTACTGCTAACTGGAAGTCCCCACTTTATTCAAACATCCTTAGTTTTTACCTAATGTCCTTTTTCCGTCTGAGGACACCATACTGCAGTACACAGTGGGCTCAGGGCTGTTACCCTGTGCCCCCATGGGGATGAGGCTCAGCCCCGTGACGTTTCTGACAGTCCCCTCTGTTGCAGGGGCCACTACAGGTTCGTGTTGTGACTGCAGCATGAGGCGCTGAGCTGAGCATCTGGTTGGTGTCAGCGTCTTGGCTCTTATGAGTGAGGCTTCTTTGAACATTCTTGTAGCCGTTTTTCAGTGACTAGTATGGGCAAATACTAAGAATGGCCCCTAGGCCCCTTGCCCTTGAATAACCTTGCCCCTGAATAACCCTGACCTTGAGGGTGAGTGGAACCTGTGAATATGCTGTGATAACGACTCCATGATCAAGGTATGTTATGTGGCAAAAGAAAGATTATGCGGTCAATTAAGTTTGAAAACTCATCCTAGAAAAAGTGCTACATGCCTCACTGCTGAATATCACCATGGCTACCTTGGAGGCTGAATATCACCGTGGCTACCTTGGAGGCACTCCTGAGAAGCTACACGCCGACTCTGTGCCTAGCTCACCCTTCCAAGAACTTTTCCTAGGATGGGTTTGTGGACTTGATTGTCAGACCTTGAGTACAGGCAGGAATTGTCTGTTCACATGAGCTCTTAGAAGGGTTTTCTCCAGCTAGTGGTGAGGAGGGAATCAGAGAAGAATATAGGTGAAACCCCTATAGGCCTCTGGCCAAAAAAGCCGTTTGAGAGAGAGCAGTGAAAAGACTTTGTGCGGGCATACTTGTAAGAAACTGAGGCAGAATCCCATATGGCCAGGTTACTTGTGGGCCTAACATGACCAAGGCTTTGGCTGGAATAGCATCTCCAGACTGTGTTGAGGAATTAAGGTGGACTTTATAAGGCCAATAAAAAAGCCCTTTGGAAAACTGGCCAGATACCCATCAGCAACCTCTCCTGATCTGTGGTAAGTGATGAAGGTCGCTTGCTGACAGGTCTGGGAATGGAGTAACCTTTCCTGATCTGTGGTGTATGACGAAGGTTGCTTGCTGACAGGTCCAGGAATGGAAATGTGCTTGGGGACCTCAAGAGAAGAGGAATTTACCCAATGCATACAGATATCTAATGGCACAGATGAAACTTGGGCTTGTGAAAGGCTTCTGAGAAGTCCAGCCTGAAAATTCCTTATAAAAGTTTCCAGCAAAACCACCCTGACTTCAGGCCTATGTGGGAGCAGAGGCTTGCACACAAATTCCTGTATGCCCAAGAAGTTTCTTTATGCCTTATTTAAAGATCCAAAGTAACAGGCTCCAAACGGCAAGACCAGCAAGGGCAGGTATTCAATCTACGTTGTTCCTCCATAGCCTCCAGCATCATCAGATAAGAACACAGAAGTAATGGCTAACAACATGTTCTCCATTAAGTTATGTTAAATTGGGTTATGTTGAAAGGGTTATGTGAAAAGGTGTATGTTGAGTGAATTATTGGAAGCTAATCATGAGGTAGTCACATGATGTTTAAATGGATCAATGAGGTCATTGCTGTATTGTGTGCATGTACAAAATTCCCTATATACACCAACTGCAAATGGCAAAGAAGCTTGCCATTTTGCCTGAGCGAGCAGATGGTCACCTTTATTTAAAACACAATTTCAATAAGCATGCTTATTCTCTGCAACATAGCTTTTCTGCGAGACCCTTACAGCAACAGGATGTTGATTAGAGTTTCACTAAATCTATATAAGCCACTTGAGAAACAATCAATAACTCTGTTTAACTTTGAATCCATGAATATGGTATGTTTTACCATTTATTTAGTTTTTAAATTTCTCTCAGGAATGTTTTATAGTTTTCTGTATAGAAAGTTTGCATATCTTGTGTTGAGTTTATTGCTACATATTTGACCCAAATGAAATTTTTTTAACTTTATTTAATAATTATTTATTGAAACCATGTGGAAATTTAATTGACTTTTGTGTATTAACTTTGTATCCAGACATCTTGGTAAATTCCTTAATTAATTCTAATAGTTTATGTATAGATTCATTTGGATTTTCTACATACAGTAAGTCATTTGGGAATAATAACATTTTTATTTCTTTTATGCTAACTTGTAATATTTTATTTTTGTATTTCCTTATATTCTGCATTTCACTGGCTGGGACCTCTAGTAAGGATCATATTTAATAGAAATGCAAATGGTGAACAGGTTTGTCTCATTTTCTACCTCAAAGGGGAAAACTTAATTTTACCATTTAATATCACGTTTACTCCATTTTAATCAGATAAAGAAAGTTCCATTCTATTGTAAGCTTGTTAAGAATTTATTTTTAAAAAATTTAGAACAAGCACTGGATTTCTTTTTAATTTCAGATTAATGTGAGTGCACAAACAACTAGGTTACAATGTTTACATTTGTTAAGTAGAGTTCCTCTTGCAGTTGTGTCTCCAAGAGGTGTGCCACATGCCTTTACGGTGTGCCCATTAAGTGGAAGCACACCAATTCCCTCTCCTCCTCCTCCTCCCTCTCCCCTTCTCTTCTTTCTCCTCCCTACAACTTGAATTGAATTGAGTTTTTCTCTTATGTAGGCTTGTATTAGATCATGTACTGGCTTCAAATTAGTATTGAGTACATTGGATACTTGCTTTTCTATTCTTATGATACTTTATGAAGAAGAATGTGTTTCAACTCCATCCAGGTTAATATAATAGATGTAAAGTCTCCATCTTTTTATGGCTGATTAGCATTCCATGGTATACACATACCACAGCTTGTTAATCCATTTCTGGGTTGATTGGCACTTGAGCTATTTTCACATCCTGGCTATTATAAATTGAACTATGATAAACTAGCTAGTGTCATTATGATAAATTTTTTTTTCCTTCTGGGTAGATGAGTAGTAATGAGATTGTGGGATCAAATGGGAGGTCTAATGTGAATTCTTTGAAGATTTTCCATACTTCTTTCCAAAGAGGCTGTATTAGTTTGCAATCTCACCAACAGCATAAAAGTGTTTCCTTCTCTCCACATCCACACCAACATCTGCAGCTTTGAGACTTGGTGATGTGGGCTAATCTTACTGGGATAAGGTTATATCTCAGGGTGGTTTTGATTTGCATTTCTCTGATGATTAGGGATGATGAACATTTTTTTCATATGGTTGTTAGCCATTCATCCGTCTTCCTGAGAGAAGATTCTGTTCAAGTCTCTTGCCCATTTGTCCCTCAGCCTTCTTGAAGGATTGTGGCCAGGGATGACACACGCCCAATAGCCAAAATAGGTGCACAGTGGATGGTGGACAACCGTGGACATTGTCATAGCTGTTCACTGAGCACGTCTGAGCACACGGTGCTGTGCTCCCTGTCCTTTTGGAAGTGAAGTGGGGCTGTGTCAGCCACCCTGAGTAGCTCCTGATGCTTCCCTCCACCTGGGATCTGAGACTCCCTATTTCAGAACACAAATGAGGAAGGAAATGATTGGCAGAGACCATTTCCATATTTTAAGTCTCTCTTATAAAAGCATGGGCAGATAAGCACATGATGATTTTGACCATATATTAATTTATCCCTCTTTCCATTTGTTTTTTCTGCTACCTCTTCTTGTCAAACAATTAGTGGAAAGCAAGAAAGTTTCAAGAAAAGGAATTTTAAAAGAGAATGTTTTCTCTGTTAATTTAATTTTAGTTTAGTTCAGAGGATATCTCTATTATATAAGTTCCATTCGAGCTTAGGGACCCCTCCGTTCAGGCCAGCAGACCACAGGAGCATCACTTAAGAAGCACTAATAAGGAGCCTCCATCCTTCCTACCCTTCATCTGGGCAGCTCCCCTCCAACTCCAGGAGAAGGCAATCAGGTCATGTGGTAGGGATCAGCCAGTGACTTTCTGGAAAATGTCCACATAGATGGGTGGTTTGAACTGAGAGTTTTCTGTGATGCTAACCCCTGGGGATCCACTAACTGGGATTGAGCCATTACCTCATTTCACAAATACTGTAAGAGTCAGAGAACTTCTAGCCCAAGAGAAGAATAGATGGCCTGGCCTCCTTCCCACCTTGTTCTGAGCTCTCTGAATGATCTTATTTTATGCACTGTTCATTATGCTACACTGTGGTGGCAGTTTTTGTACCAGGCTTTATAGATAAGATACCAATATGGTGTCTCGGACCACAGGCCCTGCAGTCAGGCAGACAGGCATTCACATTCTGGCCTTGCCTCTGACTGTGTGCCCTTGGACAAGTTGTAAGACCTATTTAAGCCTCTGGTCTTTTATTTAAATTGGAGGATAATTGCCATGTGGGTTATTTTGAATATTCAATGAAAAATGCCAAGAGTGTGATAAATACTTAGTGAATGTTAACTATAATTTTAATATTGTAAATTCTTTCAGGACTTTTCTTTAAAAAGTCTCAAATTAGGGATGGTTCCTGATTCTCATGTCGGGGTCAACAGCAGTAAGTTTTCACCAAATTTCACCTGTGGAATTCAACAGGAGAAGGATTAAATCCAGGGTGAGGGTCCTTAAAATCTGAAACCTGCACATGCTTGATGGTGTGTGGCCTAAACTACACTTGTGACACGTGAGCTGGATGGGATGGACTCTCAGGGACTCTTTCCACCCAGAGATGCCTCTCACTCTGGATGGTCTCCATTTCTTCTCATCAGGAGTTCTCATTGTGATCTTAGCTTTTGTCTAAGGTCCTAGGATGTGAGCTGAAATCTTTAGTCTCCCTGTTCCTAGGTGAAGCTTCTGGGGGTGTTTACTCTGTGACTCTGTGTGCTCATATAGAGCAAACAGTCTTTGCTCAGCAGAACTTGTTAAGTTTGCAGAGATAAGACCAGGGAAGAAACCAGCAGAGCCTGTGTGGGGTCCTGACTTTCTATCACTCCTGGGACCTGTTTTTCCAGGCTGCTGCCCCCTTGCGCCAGATCCACACATGATCACAAGCCTTCATCCTTCCTCCCTCTCAGCCACCGCCAGTGCAGCTCTTTCACGCCCACCTAGGCTGCTCCTAAGGGTTCTGGGAATACCACCATGAAAATCCAACTAAGAAGGCTGCTTCTCCACCCCTTTTCCCTGGGGTATTTTTATCAGTCCTTGGCAAGTACACATCTGTCCCATAGTTTTGTTCAAAGATGTTTGGTTTTTTCCCTCCTTCTTCCACCTGAGTACAGTTCACCCTGGCACCATACTCATTCCCTGGACTAATGGGAGAGGTTAGCATATATGTGAGACACTTGTCAGCTCCAAAGTCTCCATGAGTCTTAGTCTAAGCTCTGTTGCTTAGAGCAGAATACGTGAAATTGGGTAATTTATAAAGATAAGGAATGTATTTCTTGGTTATGGAGGCTCAGAAGTCCCAGGTCACATTTGGTGAGAGCCTTTTTTGCTGGTAGGACTGTCTGCAGAGGCCTGAGGCAGTGCAGGCTCTTGGGGTGAGGGTCTGCTGGCCTCCTCTGTTTGTAGGGCCGCCAGTCCTGTCTGTGATAGCCTATTTGTCCATAACCCATAATTCATTAATTCTTGAATAGATTAACACATTCAGGAGAGCAGAGCCCTCTTGATCCAATTACCCCTTAGAGGCCCAACCTCTCACTATTGTCACATTGGGGATTAAGTTTCAACCTGACTTTTAGAGAGAACATTTCAACTGGGAGTAGCACCAAGCCTACTCCAGCTGGCTTTCTCCAGAGGGCAGCCTCTGGCCTCCACCCCAATGTGAATCTTGAAGGAGCTAAGGAATTTCACCCCAAAATAAGATTCCTTGATATAAAAAAAAATTTTCAATTTAAAGGCCATTCATAATCAGAAAGCACTGGCCTCTCTATAAAACCTGAGTAACCGGATTTCAAATCAGAAAAGGCTGCTGGCCTCCTTATCACATGCTAAGGGACCTGGATCCAAGGTCATTTGAAACACAATTCCTGTCTCTCAGATTAATTTGCAAATCACTCTGTTTCCATCCATCTACACTCTCCACCCTCCTCCTCATTAACCACTTGCTATACACTTTCCAGTTTCTCTCCCTCCTCCCTTGTAAAAGACATCTTTAAAAGTCACTGACCATCACGGAGAAATTTGAGAAATCATTATTGTGGTTCTTCCCAGATGCCTGGTATTTGGAAATAAACCTTTCTCTTATTAATCTACTGTAATTGTGATTTGATCTTTCAGTGAACCAGATCAAAGGAAAAGGGCAAGTTTTGGCATGATCCCTACAGTGTCCCTTTTACAGAAAGTACTGGGTTTCTCCCTGCTGTGCTGGAGACAAGCCCAGAGAGCCCTCACCAGACAGCCAACTGACAGGAGTGGAGGGCTGTTTATGCCTGAGCAAAAGGCAGCTCAGGGGAGCAGCAGCCTGCCCTGGAAAGGCACTGACTTTTGAGTGTAGTTTGCTCCATCTGCTCCTATGTGACTTTGGGCATGACACTTTACCTCTCAGAGCCTTGATGTCCCTACCTGTACAATGGGGACACCTCCTGCTTTGTTGTTAGAGTTAAATGAGATAATGTAAGACCCTCTTAAAGTGTGAGTCCCCTTCTGTTGGAAATAGAAAGGGTGCCCATAAATCCCAGTGGCCCTGGCCAGCTAATCCCCAACTCTCACTGAACAGTGAACTGACGCAGGGGTAGGAGAAGCCAAAGGAAGGGCCTGGTGGGGTGAAGGTGTCCAAAAGGAGATGCTTTAGAAGATAGAGAAGGGGATGTCCTGGCCATTTCCACCTAACAAAAGGCACCATGCCCTGGCCCAGTGGTTTGTTCTCCTGATTTCTTTTCCTCCCTCAAATCCGGGCTCTGCATCCTCTCTTCCTTCTCCTCTGGCCCAATCTGAGAGCACAGGTGCTTCAACAAAACGGACTCAGCCACCATCATCCAGGATCATCAAGTCTTCTAAAGCCATCCTTGATGTGTGCGATGGCCAAGCCCTGTTTAGGCTCAGAGCTCTCTGTTCTTTCTCAGCCTAGGCTTCCTATTTATTCTCTCCTCTTTATGCCCCATTTCAGCCAGGGGTCCTAAAAATGTTATAGCTGGATCCTAGAATTGGAATGGAGATTACACACTCTCAGTGGTCTCCATGTTGCATGCATGGCTCCCAACCGTGAGCACCTGTTTGTGCTGCCTGCCACCTGCCCCTACTTCCTCATCCCGGCTGCCCCTCCTCCTTAGTTCACCACTCACACAGCCTACACTAAACCTGAAAATCTATATTTTCACTTCTGTGCAATCTGAATTTCTCAAGGACTAGTTCTGGTTCTAGGTTTCATTAGAGGTCTCTGACCTGTGCAGGGAAAGAAGAAAAGCAACTTGATTATCATTCTGATCATCTACTAGGCATTTGGTAGATGTTTAGAGAAATTAATTAAGTGCTTGTGTTATGAGTTTATATAAACCATTCATTCATTCTTTCATTTCCAGATGCCTCCTCTATGCCTTGCTAGGTTCTGGAGACTATGGCAGAAAGTTTCCCGAGTACTTCAACACTGAGAACTCTAAGCTGCTGCCTTGTCAAAAGAGCATGCATCATCCAGCATGTGGAGCCTGGAGGTGAGATATTAACCTAAAAGCCGGCAGTCTTGGAAGTGTCACATCACGAAGCACATGTCAGGTGCCCAGGCTGAGGTGACTCACCCTGAGAGACGCTTTCTTGAGATTTATTTTGGGGTCCAGACCTAACTTCCCTGTAGCACTTTGGTTCTCTTCAGGAGGGAGGCAGTGCTAGGCTTGCAGAGGGTTTCTCCGATGCTCCAGGTAACTCCTGTCTATGTCCTATGTGCTCTCCTCTCTCTCTGCTGGGCAGCGTCTGGGTGTTCCTGAAGTATCCCTGGGAGCTGACAGTCAAACACTGGTCTGGGAGTTGCCCCAACTCCACGTTGTCCTTCAGCTACTGCCCAGCTCAGGGCTGTTTGTGCTATGCTGTCACAGCAGAGTCCAGGCTCTGTTAACAGAGCAGGACTCAGACATGTGCTCACTGAAAACGTCCAGTAAGTGATTTCTCTGTGCCTGCCATGAGGTTGCTGGCACTGTCTTCCCAAATAAAGCCCAGTTCTGTGACTGCCCTGAGCAGTCCCTGGGATTAGCCTACTAACTAGCGTGACGATGGTAGACCTGCGCATGGCCTGTAAATTGCGGCAGAGGGTTGATAATGTTCTATGTGGTCTCAGTACCCCATCCAGTCATATGATTCTTCTATCCTAGGCATTTTGCTCTGTATGTTTAAATGCTAACTGGAAGCACAGATAGCATTTCATGGAAGAACTGGAACACCCATTCAGGGCTCACTGCTAGTTGCTGTGAGACCTGGCCCCAAAAAACTGTTCACTGCCCTCTGCAGGGGCTCTGCCACCTCTCTGCTGGGGAAGGTGCTTTGATTATCTAATTGCCACCAGAAAACCCACAAGGTGTCTTCCATCTGATTCTAGTTTTTTATTTCTGTCATTTTCTAAAAGGCTGTGACTCTTCTATTTAAAATTATGTCCTTCATCTTTTTAAGCTGATTCCTTTTTAGACTTGCCTCCCTACTCTAAAGTGTAACTTCTCTGTAGTAGGATGTCTGGCACCTGGGCTGGGTAAGAAGAGGAGGAGAAAGGAGGGAGAAAGGAGAAAGGCGGGCCCCTCCTCCTCCCACCAGGTACTCCGCCCCCTTCCCTGGCTGTCTTCCTCAGCTCTCTTTTTGGGCCTCATCTAGAGGCGCCTCAAGACAGTATAGTAAGCCACTCATTCTCAGTTGTAAGTGACAACTCCCACAAAGGTTTTATGAAAGGGTCAGTTTAATAGAAAGTGTCTCTGATTATGGAATTGCAGGCCCTGGAACATAAAAGAGAGTTTTTGTGTGTAGGGGATGTGTTTGTATGTGTGTGTCATGGTGTGGGTACATGTGCTGATGGGATGTTCATGTGCACGATGGTTTGTAATGTGTTGTGTGTTCTGGTTCAGGGTGTTGGGTGTGTGCATGTGTGTAATGGTGTGGTATATGTGTAATGGTGTGGGGTGTGATATGCGTGTAATGGTGTGGGGTGTGTGCATGTGTGTAATGGTGTGGGGTGTGATATGTGTATGGGGTGTGATATGCGTGTAATGGTGTGGGGTGTGGTATGTGTGTAATTGTGTGGGGTGTGTGCATGCGTGTAATGGTGTGGGGTGTGTGCATGTGTATAATGGTGTTGGGTGTGATATGTGTGTATTGGTGTGGGGTGTGATATGTGTGTAATGGTGTGGGGTGTGTGCATGTGTGTAATGGTGTGGGGTGTGGTATGTGTGTAATGGTGTGGGGTGTGGTATGTGTGTATTGGTGTGGGGTGTGGTATTCGGATATGGTGTAGGTGCTTTGTTGCTGGCGCAGGTTGAGGGTGGAAGATGGAGGTGGGAGGGAGAAAGTTTTCTTTAGGCTTGGAAATCAAAAATATTTTCATTCATTAAACTTTTATTGTGTCCTTATGTGCCAGGAACTATGTAAACACTGGGGACTTAGAAATGAAAGCCAGATACCCTACCATCATTTTGTACCCAATTAAATTAGATCACTATAGCCTCTTAGGACACTTAAGGTTTTTGTTTGTTTATTTAAATTTGCATCTTAATTACTTTACTTGGAAATGTAATTCTGCTTTCTGGAATCATTGGAGCACTTAGAAGCAGTTAGAATCATTGGAGCATTTTCTAGCCAGGCACAGTAATTCAGGCCTGTAATCTCAGCATTTTGACAGGCGGACGTGGAGAACTAATTGAGGACAGGAGATGGAGACCAGCCTGGGCAATGTAGTGAGACCCTGCATGCAAACGGGAAGTAGCCCTCTACCCTCAGGAACTGAGAGGAAAGTTGGTGGCCCTGCCTTGTTTTCTGCTACCTGTCACCAGACCTGTGTCCCTAAAGCTTTCTTTCATCTCTTGTGAAGTAGCTGGCTGTCAAAGCTCTGTGTCCTCTCCTCCTTCCCTGAGTGAGGGACCCTGGGAAGGAATATCCTAGCCAGTGGCCACTCTTCCCCTCCGATCATTTTCTTCCAAGCCATTTAGCCTCACAGGCACTGCAGTCATCCTTGGGCTTTGTCAGGATGTGCCAACACAGCAAGTCTGACCCTGGGCCTGATCTTAGGCCAAATGCTGAGTCCAGCTCAGTTCCCAAAGTGAAAACAGAATGCCAAGAGGGATTAATGTCATGTTCACATGGATGGAGCTGGAGAATGTTCTTCTGAGCAAAGTATCACGAGAATGGAGGAAAAAGTATCCAATGTATACACCACCCCTATTATGAAACTAATTTATACCTTTTATATGAAAGCTATAACCAAATAGCCTAAGAATATGGGAAGGGGGGAGGGAGAAGGGAGGGGGGAATGGGTGGAGGGAGGGGGATTGGAGGGATCATTTCTGAGGTTTATCTTACAGGGGTACAGGTGAATCTTTCTAAGACTAGAATGTGAACGTTTTAAAGCAATAACTGAGAAAATGACATGAAGGCTGTGTTGACCAGTTTGATGGAAGTATTTCGGATTGCATGTGAAAATGCCACACTGTACCCCAAAAGTGCATTAATGTACATAGTTACCATTCAATAAAAAAAAAAGAGAGAGAGAGATTAATGGAAGCAAGGAGGAGCCTTGTCTCCAAGGGAAGCTGAGGACCTTCAGGATAGAGCAGCTGTGGTGCCATATAGCCTAGCAGGGCTTTGGGCTTCCACCCAGAGTTGAGACACAACCATTTCAGAGCCCCCTGCACTTCCAGATTGAAACGGTAGTGGCTGCCTTGCAAACACTAGCTTGTCAGTCTCTGAACTCTCCCCCAGCAGAGGCCTCTGCTAAGCCCAGCGAGGTCAGACACCTGGCAGAGGAAGCCCAGCAAGGTCAGACACCTGGCAGGGCTCAGGTATGTGTCTGCAGGTGGTAGCAAGGAATGGACCCCAGGATGCTGTTCCCATTGGTGTGGGTGTATAGGAGTTAAGGGTGGGGCAGGCAGGGAAGGGCTGAGGGGTGCTGGTGCTTAGTCTGGAGGCCAGTACCAGGCACACAATACAGTGTGGGGCTTCAGTCAGTAAATGCCTAATGGGAGGGTTTTAGATTTTGAACCATCCCTCATGCAGTGTTGGTGCACTGAGGTCAACCCCAGCTGGACCCTTCCCACGGGGGTCATGGGAGGGACCGCCCAGTGTGGGGAGATGAGTTGTAGGTCTAGGTAGCAGGGACTGGAAGTTTTCAGAGCAGAGTAGTTGAGAAGAATCAGCAGTCACTGTCCCTAGCTATCAACTTAATTCGTCACATGATATATTAACTCAGGTGTTCATCTGGCAACCTTTTACTGGGCCACTTTGCAGGAGCAGAGGGAAACGGAAATGAGTCAGAAGCAGCCAGCCCTCTCTCAGAGCATGCAGCCTTTCCAATCATAATCCACAGTAAAATGTAAAAAATACATTTTCCATGGTGAACTAACACACACTCAGATACACACACAGAGACACAAACACACAGAAAGAAATACACATTTACACACACATTCACACAGGCACACACATAATAAAAACAGGTTCACACAAGACACACACACAGAGGAAACAAAAGTTGTACAAAGCAGCCAGTCCATACTATGGGTGATGCATCCTGGTGTGTTCTAGTTTCTTCTTTTTCTTTCTTTCAGTGTTGATCACAACTCAGTACCCTGATTTCTTGATTGAATAATAGGACCTCAAGAAAAGCTTGAAGAATGCTGCTGAGCCCCACAAGTGACCCAGGGAACCCTGCATGTTGTGAGTTGTGTAATGAGCACATTGATTGGGATTGCTTGTTCTGCTCAAATCCACTAACACGATGTAATCATGCTATACAAATTATATCATCACTGTTATTACTAAAGAGGACCTGAGAAAGAACTGCCCCCTAAGCCATACCGCCTGCCAAAATCATCTGTCCACCTTTGTCTTGGTGGCCAGGGGATCAGCATCAGTGGGATGTGAGTACACCCTGAGGCCACTCCAACTCTGGGAAAGTGGGCTTTACTGGTCTGCAAGGGCATCCTAGGCAAGGCCCCCATGGCCAGGGAGCAAGCTGTTTCTTCCCTGGGGGTCTGTGGGGAGTATATCATGAGAGAGCAGCAGTGGACCTACGCCCAGGAGACCCAGCAACCCATTGGGGCCTGAGTAGTTCTGGCTACTCTCCTGCTGTGCTCTTGTCTTATGGATGGTTTCTCCCTCCCTCCCTGCTTTAAGCCGGCTCACAGGGGACTCAGTGTCTCCATACCGCTAGTCTGACATTATGTGTGCTAAATATACTCAATTGAAAATGAAAAAAAATTCTAAGTTCTATCAACTGGATCACCAGGTGCTTTAGGACAAGCCAATGAGATGTGTGCCCCAGCAGAAGACAGTGCGTAACATGATCTCCTTTTGATGGGTAAATTGATAAATTAAAGACTGTGCATGAGGTATGCTATGGCCCTGGGTACAAGACACAACAGTGAAGGAGCTAATAAAATTTCACTTCAAAATATGATTCCTTGGTATAACGATTATTTTGAATTAAAGGCTATTCATAATCAGGAAACTCTAAAGGAAGACTTTCCTCTATCTACTTAAAATCTTAAAGGGCAGCTAGACTCCTTATCACATGCTAACAGTTCTGGCCCTGAGGTCATTTAAAGCACAATCCTTGTCTCTCAGGTTAATTTGCTAGTCAATCTGTTTCCCCTCCATCTACCCATCCCCCCTTAGCAACCACTTACGCCCCTATACTTTCCAGTTTCTCTCCCCCCTCCCTTCTAAAAGGCATCTTTAAAAGCCACTGACTATCACCGAAACTTTGGGAAATCATTCTTCTGGTTCCCCCCATGAGCATGGTATTTGGAAATGAACCTTTCTCTTATAATCTACTATAACTGGGAGTTGATCTTTTCAGCGAACCAACCAAGGGGAAAAGGGCAACTTTCCTAAGACTCCCCTTCCACAGGCAACAAAGGCCACATGGCCTTGGATGACAGCTGTGCTGTGGCTCAGCAGGGATGCCTGGGGCTCGCAGGGGTCCTCCTGGGTTACTGGATTCACAGAGGGACATAGCCATCCAAGTCGGTGACCTGCCCCAGGCAACTTGTGATACAGGCCATGTTTAGTTACTTCCCTTCTGATTTCCTAAGGCTATTTTTGTTTTGTTCCCAAACCTGATGTCTCTTCTTCCTTTCTCACTGAGTTAATTATCTGTTCTGTAATAGACAGTAAAGAGGATACTGAAGAACTAGGTGTTGGCCAGGCTTTGATCAACTTGAGAAGAAAGAGTAGTACGTTGAGATCGACAGATGTCAGTGAGAGAGATCACATGGGCAGCTCTGCCAAAATCTCCACCTCTCAAAACAGCCCTGCAGCACAGACATCATCCTCATTTTATGGGTGAGGAAGCTACCCTCACAGGCTGGGACATGTCCACACCTGGATCAAGGGTAGGCCATACCCCCACTAACTGATGCAGACCCTAGAAATATAATTCATTTTAAGATTAGCACATGCAAAAAGTTATTAAGACAGAAAAATGCTGCTGGTCCTGTAAAAAATATATATGCATTGGATATAATACATTTTCAATCCAAATCAAAGCCACTTTTTTCTCATTTTCTGTTTTAAAAGATCAGTTTTGGCTTGGGTTCCTCCTTGAAATGACCTGCTCAATTCAGGGGGTTGATTTAGGCAGAAGCAGAGCTGGACTACCAGAGGTTGGGGGTAGGATTAGAGGGCTTATCTCCTTGTGTTAATGCACCTGCCACTGCAGGCCCCAAGGACAGGTGAGACCAGCTTCTGTGAGATTTCACAGCCTCAAGGATCTGAGATCATCTTGAAGGAGGCAGGGGACCTAGCTGGTGTTAGACGTTTCAACACAAGGGGAGGCTCATAGTTCAGAGTGGAACCAGGATCCCCTGGTAAAGGAGTGCGGCTGCTGAGTTCCCTGCTGATGTGTTAGAGCTCAGGGGACTGTGAGGCTGAGTGGAGAGGAGGAAAAGAAGGAAATGTGGTCCCCACATCCCCTGCCAGGGGACAGGAGAGGTTTCTGTGTGTGAGCCTAGGAAAGAGAAGGTGAGAAGCTCAGCCTGAGGGGTCACAACCCTCAGTGTGCAGTGCCATCAACATTTGTCACCTGCCACGTGCCAGGGCCTGTCCAGTGCTGAAAGCAGTCCCTGTTCTCCAAAAGCATGGGGTCCATGCAGCAAGAGGACACAGGACTGAACGTGATTTGTCATCTGGACACTCACTATGCTGAAGGGGCTCCAGGTGTTCAGAGAAGGCGTCCTGAGCCCAATCCAGAGTATTCCTAGAGCAAATGACTCATGAATTGAATCTCAAAAGACTGGCAAAGGCTAACCAAGCAGAAACAGTGAAAAGAGCACCCCAGGCTAAGGACAGCATGTGAGGAGATGCGCCTACATCATCTTGGGCCACCATAGCCCAACACCACAGACTGAGTAACTTACCAATGAAGATACATAGTCTCACGGTTCTGGAGGCTGGCAGTCTGAGATCAAGGTGTCTACAAGGTTGGTTTCTCCTAAGGCCTTTCTTCTTGCCTTATAGATGACCATCATCCTTCCGTGCCCTTGCATGGTCATCCCCCCATGTGTGTCTGTGTCCTCAGCTCCTCTTCTTACTAGGACACCAGTCAGACTGGGTCAGGGGCCATCACAAAGGCCTCATCTGATTACTTCCTTAAAGACTCTGTCTCCAAACACGATCACATCCTGAGGTACTGACAGGCCTCCACCACATGAATTTCGGGCAGGAGGTAGAATTTAGCCTGTGACGGTGGGGGAAGTCCAAGCAGCTGGTGTCCCTAGGGGTGCTGAGTCTGGAGACACAGTCCCACCTCCAGAGGTGTACAGAGAGCTCTGACTTTGCTCTGTGGATGGCAGGGATTTTGATGGTCACAAAGCTTGAAACTCAGTTCTTGAACTTGGACTCCCTACCCTGAGCAACAGTCCTCATTTGTAAAACTGGTGTAAAACTATTTACTTCTTAGGGTTAGTTGTAAAAATGAGAAGAAAATGTTTGTTATCTGGACACTCACTATGCTGAAAGGGCTACAAGTGTTCAGAGAAGGCCAATTCACAGGGCCTGGCAAGTGATGGGCAAGTGTGTTAGGTGAGAAATAAGAGAAGAATGAAGATGGTGCAGGAGGCCAGGGAAAGGCTCACCAGACCCAGCATGGAGGCGGAAGTCCCAGCATGGTGCTGTTGTCGTTCCCCAAGACAGGCAGCACCTGGGTACATGGTGAGGGCCCTGAGAAAGTCGGAGTGTGAGGCAGCACATGGGCGCATGTTGAGGGCCCTGAGAATGTCGGTGTGTGAGGCGGCACATGGGCGCATGGTGAGGGCCCTGAGAATGTCCGTCTGTGTGAGGCGGCACATGGGCATATGGTGAGGGCCCTGAGAATGTCCGTGTGTGAGGCAGCACATGGGCGCATGGTGAGGGCCCTGAGAATGTCCGTGTGTGAGGCAGCACATGGGCGCACGGTGAGGGCCCTGAGAATGTCTTTGTGTGTGAGGCAGCACATGGGCGCACGGTGAGGGCCCTGAGAATGTCTGTGTGTGAGGCAACACATGGGCGCACGGTGAGGGCCCTGAGAATGTCCGTCTGTGTGAGGCGGCACACGGGCGCATGGTGAGGGTCCTGAGAATGTTGGTGTGTGTGAGGCGGCACATGGGCGCATGGTGAGGGCCCTGAGAATGTCCGTGTGTGAGGCGGCACGTGGGCGCATGGTGAGGGTCCTGAGAATGTCTTTGTGTGTGAGGCAGCACGTGGGCGCATGGTGAGGGTCCTGAGAATGTCGGTGTGTGAGGCAGCACGTGGGCGCATGGTGTGGGCCTGAGAATGTCCGTGTGTGTGAGGCAGCACATGGGCGCATGGTGAGGGTCCTGAGAATGTCGGTGTGTGAGGCAGCACGTGGGCGCATGGTGAGGGTCCTGAGAATGTCTTTGTGTGTGAGGCAGCACGTGGGCGCATGGTGTGGGCCTGAGAATGTCCGTGTGTGTGAGGCAGCACATGGGCGCATGGTGAGGGTCCTGAGAATGTCGGTGTGTGAGGTAGCACATGGGCACATGTGAGGGCCCTGAGAATGTCTTTGTGTGTGAGGCAGCACGTGGGCGCATGGTGAGGGCCCTGAGAATGTCCGTGTGTGTGAGGCAGCACATGGGCACACGGTGAGGGCCCTGAGAGTGTTGGTGTGTGAGGCGGCACGTAGGCGCAGGGTGAGGGTCCTGAGAATGTCCGTGTGTGAGGCAGCACATGGGCGCAAGGTGAGGGCCCTGAGAATGTCCGTGTGTGTGAGGCAGCACATGGGCGCACAGTGAGGGCCCTGAGAATGTCCGTGTGTGTGAGGCAGTACATGGGCGCACGGTGAGGGCCCTGAGAATGTCCATGTGTGAGGCAGCACATGGGCGCACGGTGAGGGCCCTGAGAATTTCCATGTGTGAGGCAGCACATGGGCGCACGGTGAGGGCCCTGAGAATTTCCATGTGTGAGGCAGTGCTGCTGACAGCATGGTCTGGGCATCACCACGTGGAGATGCAGGCTTGCTTGCCCTAGCACGGCCTTCTGATGCAGGTAGGAAGCTGTGTCTAATCAGAAGCTCCACTGGAGAAGCATCCTAGAGGCCTGCACACCTGAAGGTGTAAGAGCAGAGGAAACAGAGACAATGTGGATCTTACCATTCCTGCTGCTTACTGAAGATGGGGGAGAAGTAGGACTTTCCCTGAAGGGTGGGGCAGGTAGCCCCTCCTCACCTCACCTCTGGGCCACCCTTTCCTGTGAGGCCCAGAGTCAGTGGGAAGGAGCTAGAGTCCTGCCTGCAGACAATCAACCACCTGCTCCCTTGCTGGGCCTCGCTGTGTCCCCTGGCCAGCAAAGTTGACCCTTTGCCCAGTGTTGGCAGCCCCCCAGGAATTAGACTTGTGATGAACATACTAACATTATCCTGATTGTTTGGTGGATTGAAGGATTGTGAGGGACCAAGCTAATGTCTCCTTCCAGAAATTTAATGAGAAAAATATTACAATTAGTCAAGCCCACATGTCCACCAGCTGACCCAGACCCCTGTGGTTTTTTAATTAAGCTATAGCAATGAGCCCCCTCCCCTCCAGCCTCTCACACGGAGCAGTGACCAGATGAGTTAATTTGCCTTGAGTCATTAACCTTAGCGGACCATTCACTCTCTGCAAAAGATCTTACTGTGAGAATGGCCTTTCACTGGGAGAAAGAAGACTCTGTCCTTGACACCACATGGAAGGACACTCAGCTGGCAGGGGGAACAGGCAGTATTGAGTCAAATGCCCATTTCTCCAGAGTGGCAGCAAAAGTGACAGGAATCCACAGGCAAACTCCATCCCCTCTTCTCAGAGAATGTCAGGCTGGCCCTCCTGGGCCCCCCCACACACACCTCACACACTCCCCTCCTCACACACTCACTTTCCTTAGTCACTCACCTTCCTCACACACTCACTTTCCCCACTCATTCACCTTCCTCACACACTCACCCTCCTCACTCACCTTCCTTACACACTCACCCTCCTCACTCACCTTCCTCACACACTCACCTTCCTCACTCATCTTCCTCACACATTCACCCTCCTCACTCACCTTCCCCACTCACTCACCTTCCTCACACACTCACTTACCTTCCTCACACACTCACCTACCTCACTCATTCTCCTTCCTCACTCACCTTCCTCACACACTCACCTTCCTGACTCACTCACCTCCCTCACACACTCACCTTCCTCACAAACTCACTCATCATCCTCACTCACTCACCTTCCTCACTCACTCACCTTCCCCACTCACCTTCCTCACATACTCACTCACCTTCCTCACACACACACCTACCTCACTCACTCACCTTCCTTACTCACTTACCTTCCTCACACACTCACCTTCCTCACTCATCTTCCTCACACACTCCGTCACCTTCTTCACACACTCACCTTTGGGCACTTTCTTTCTGTTGTCAGGTGAACTATTAGGCCCACTGCTCTGTGTGGCCTCCATAGATAAAGTTGGCTCGCCCAGAGCTGTGATCCTTTGAAACCAAAGCACCTATGAGAGCCATGCTCAGCTGTCTGCCTTTATGCTACTTGTGAAGAGAGTGAGTGTGAAACAGCTAATTCATTATACACACATGAGGGGGGCAGGTTGAATATGCTGGACCATGCTGCATGCTTGGGACCACTGGCATGTGCTGCGAGTTACAGATGAATGCACACTTTCTGTCTCTTGCTCTGCATGGGGCTTACTTAGCAATGTCTCACAGCATGAGTCCAGCTACCTTTGTGTGGAAAGAACAAAATGGCATTAAGAAAAATAAAGAGAAAGTCTGCATGTCAGGTTTGCCTAATCTAGACTGCCCACCCCTACCTCAGCTTGTCCTGAGTCACTGGACCCTGTCCCTAGCGGCCGCTGGTTTCCAATGTGGGTGGGAGGTAGGGGAGGGGCAGCCTCCAGCCATTTGATGTGGCCAAGAGCTTGCAGAGCCCTGTCACCAGGTGGTGATGAGCTTCAGAGGGAGCAGCTGTGTGGGGCCCCTATACCCACACCTGCCTGTTGGGGTGAGACCTCCTCACTCAAGCAGAACTAAAATGATTCTATAATGTAGTCACTCTTCAAAGCCAAAATTGTGCTAGACCCTGTAAAAATATTAGAATGAATCTATTAATAGTTTCTGGTCTTTGGCCAAGAGAAGCACAGAGACATCAAACGTCGGCAGAGGACAGAAAGGAGCTGCAGGCTGCGCTGGTGTCATGGAAGTAGCCCCAGGAAGCATAGAGGGCTGAAGGCAGCAAGTTTCTTCCAGAAGAAACCAGGTCCTAAACACTGTAGGCTGTGTGGGCCACATAGTCCTTGTCCCAGTTACTCAATTCTAAGGCTGTACTCGGAAGGCATCTGATGAGTGTGGCTGTGTTTCAATAAAACTCTATTTATAAAAACAGGCTGTGTGCTGTATTGAAGGCTGTTGACCCCTGAGTTGGGGCATGGATTTTTGTACATGGCTGAAGTCTATTTTTAAGAAAGTTTAAAGGCAAATTGTTATTACTACTTTTCTTTTTCTCTCTCTCTTCTGATGGTATTAATCCACTGGAATGATTTTCTTTTACAATGATCATGTTTTTCCTTTCTAAAAAAGTGATGAAAGAAATACATGATCACTAAAAAGTATTAGAAAATAAAGGTAAGCCAAAAAAAAAAAAAAATCCTGGTCAAATTACTGAACTAGTCTTCATCTTTTACCTTGCCTCTGTCTTTTCTTTACTCACGAATATCTTTCACTGTTACACAGCTATCCACATGGAAGGACAGGTGGGAGAGGGTGGAGAGCTCAGTGACCTGGGCAAGCCATTCCCCTCATGGTGCGGCCAGTGCCTGCACGCAGGGAGCCTGCTTCTGCAGCCTGCTGTGATGCCCTGTTTCCCCTGGGATGGAATCATTATTCTCTACATTGTAGGAATTTCTACTGGGTGACTTCTAAAAGTGGAATGTGTCCAGTTCAATTCATCTCAGTTTATTTAGTCAAAAAATCTACTGGTGGGCTCGGCACCCATAGCACAGTGTTTATGGCCCCAGCCACATGCACTAAGAATGGCAGGTTCGAACCCAATTCAGGACAGCTAAACAACAGTGACAACTGCAACAAAAAATAGCCAGGCATTGTGGCAGTTACCTGTAGTCCCCCCTACTTAGGAGGCTGAGGCAAGAGAATCACCTAAGCCCCAGAATTTGAGGTTGCTGTGAGCTGTGATGCCATAGCACTCTACCGAGGGTGACATAATAAGACTTTGTCTAAAAATAAAAAAAGAAATCTACTAGTGCCAGCCAGGCATGTTCTAGGCACAGGGGCCAAAGAGAGGGAGACAGGGAGTTTTTGGTCTTATAGGGGAGAGTAATTATAAGCAAACAGCATAAAAATGGCCACTTAAATGTTGGAGGGTAATGGCTATAAAGAATAAAATGGCAGGTCCCTAGGGGGAAGGGTGGAATGGAGGGAACACTCCTCGGGGTGGGGGTGGGTATCAGGCACATGTCCCAGAAGCAATAAAGGTGCTGCAGGACAGACAGAAGCCTGCAGGCTGAAGCAAATGAGCTCAGGGCATGAAGGCCAGCATCCTGGAGGAAGGCAGGCCCTTTACTCTGTGCTAAGGAGCTGGGATTTTACTCAAGAGCAGTGGGACAAAGGCAGTAAAGTTGTATGTTCAAACTTACATTTGCGGAGGCTCACCCCTCCTGTTTTTGGAGAATAGAATTCAGGCACTCTTGAGGAGAAATAAGGAGATTTGTTGTTGGCTGCAGAGGAGGTGCTGATAGCACAGACACAATGGTTCCAATGCCATCGGAGAGAGGGAGCTGGCAGGACAACATGCCAGGAACCCCCTCCCATAGATTGTGGGGGCAGAGCCATCACTGAAATGGAAAGATGGAGGAGGTTGGGGTGGGCTGGAGCAGAATGCAAGTGTGGGTTCTGGATAGGACAAGCTGACAGTACCTGTTAGCACCAAGAGGAGGTGGGAGCTCTGGCAAGAGGACCGCTTTTTAACCAGGCTGAATTCCCCCAGCACAGGCCAAACCTGTCTGCAGTGCTACCCAGGCCCTCCCATGCCCCTGTGTGTGGGTGCAGCCTGACCCAACACCACCTGCTACCCTGTGGTTCTCAAGGCCAGGTCATGTCTGTACCCAGGAAGACCTCCAGCCTCAACTGGTCAGCCTCAGATAACAAAGGAGGGAGGAATATAGGGTCTCTCTGGGCATCCGAGTCCCTGTGTGGCTATCTCAGGCCCAGCTGTCTCTGTTGGTCAGTGAGACGCCAGCAGTAACACTGGCCTGCCTCACTGCATTTGCAAAATAAGGCAAGTTATGAGTGCTCCCTGCCTTCTGCATGTGAGTGTGGACACTTTTTATCAGCCTGTTACAATCATGGAAGTACCTGATCAGAGATGTAAAATGTGGAACAGCCTAGTGTGAATAATCTCAGAGTTCCGGGGCCCACTGCTTTGATGTGGGAGGGGTGGAGGTAAGGTGGTGGTAAGTGGGGGGCCTTCAGGCACCCACACACTGCCTGGGGTGGGCAGGGCCTGGTGCATCTCACACACAGATGAGAGAGAAGTGGGAGCCGCCCTGCCTGTCTCCCAGCTCCCTCGTCACAGGCCTTCACTGCATCCCCTCTCTCCAAGTATGGACCAGACACTGAGGTCATGGCAGAAAGTCCACAGTTGCCATGCTGACAGAAGCCAGAGAAAGGGCCGTTTTCCAGAAGCATGCTATGTAGCCCTGACATGGGGCAGCAGGGTGAAGTGAGAGAGCCTTGATGGGATCATTGCTGTGCATAACACCAAGACCGCCTACACCATGAAGATATCATATATCATAAAATTCAAAGAACCTCAGAGCTGGCAAGGACTGTAGAAATCAAGGTGTTCAAAGTCTTCATTGCCACTGTGAAGGCAACTCAGGAAATGAGGTTTTCCCAGCATAGTGGTAAAGACAGAACAAGAACTAATTTCCTGATTCCTCACCCCGCGTAGAGGCACAAAGCACTTCACTCCCACTGTGGGGGCTCCCAGAGTCTCCCAGGCATAGCTGTCTGGGCTTACTCAGGCCTTGGCCCTCAGAGGAAAGAGTAATGTCTGTATCACCCACTGTGGTAAAGTGGCTGGCGCTCTGAGTAGGAAGAAACCTGCCTGGGGCCTTTAGGACACCCACTGGAGCATCGTGCATGTGCATGTGTGTGACCTGGAACACTGATTCTGTAGTGCTCAGTCTCTGAATGGTTTTAAGAATCCATTACTGACCGAGAAGACTGAAATGAAACCCATACATGCACAGCAGTCCTCTGCTTTCCTTATTACAGGAGGTTAGTTCACATAGCCTTTCTTAGGTAGAAGGAAAGAAAGCCGCAACAGATAAAGCAGTTTTCTTAAGGTCATACAGGATATTTGCAAGAGAGCTGGAATGTAATTAGTTGGACTTTCCTAAACCTAGAAAAAAAGATAGCCACCTCTATTAGAAATCAGGTCAGAAGAAAGGTATGAAGAAAACAGACGGACATCAAGGCCCAAAGTATTTCGATTGTATTTCATGGGGACCTTGGCCACACTCCTCAAACACCCAACTGCTGATGCATTAGTTCTGAAAAGTGGTTCCAAACACTAGTCCTGGAATTCACCTTTAAAGGTAAATTAGTTTAGTTTACTGGATTTTGAAAAGAACTAATAAAGATATGTTTTAAAATGAAAGAAAATAGAAGAGTTATAGAGGCAAATGTATTTGGGAAACCCTTAGTAACCAGAATCAAATGGTTCTTTACAGCAGGACTTCTCAGAACCTTGAAAATGTTAACACACATTAAGTCCCTAAGAATGGGGTGAAAAAAATAGTTTCTGAATATATTTGACCAAAGAACATTCTTCTCCAAGATTTCTAGTTGATCAAATGTGTTTTTGGACAGGAAATGTCTTGATATATTTTTTCCAGTGCAGGCAAACAGAGGTGAACCTCTTTGCTAGTGGAAGAGGAGAACTCACAGAATAGCAGAGCGAGAGCCTCCCTAAACCTGTTCCCCATAAAAATAACAAAAATAACACAGAACGGTCAAAATCAACTTCTTTAGAACTCTGGAAATTAACCAAACGCTTGCTACAACTGAGGAGCATTTATTCAGGAAAAAAACTCTTGAACATTGGTAAGAGCAAAAGAGTTGTGGCATTTGAACTTGGTCTATTGCCATCCCAATCTCCCCAGCTTCAGGTTACCCTTGATAACATAGCCCTAGCCTCACAATTTCAGTGGCTATGAAAACCAGCAACCTTGCAGCCACCAGAGAAAAAAGAGTGGGGTTAAAGCTCCTCAAAAGGTCCTATTTGCAGAGCAATGTCATTATTTACCTGTCTTTTAGACTCCTAGAAAAGCTCTATTTATGGGACATCATTGATATTTAGCCCGACTCAGAGCTCATTCCACAAAAGAAGCTCTATACCCAGAGAATTTGTTGAAAAACTATCAATAGCAATTATTTAACATTGCAGTTGTCTGAGAATACAATACGAGCTGGGATAATCAAGAGTGCAGCCCCAAACATAAAAGGATTATCTAGGGAATGATAGATGTATAAGGGGCTTTGAAAAGGGATCTAAAAGGCTGTGCACATGTGCAGGGTTGTACACATGCCTGAAGAAGATCCCAGCAGAACCTAGTCTCTTCACTCTGGCTAATCACAAGGCTCTAGATGAGCAAGAAATAAAGGATAATGCAGAGATATAAACTGCTTGAGTATTGAACGGTTGCCCCAACATTCATACAGAGCCCCTTGGCCAAGGATAGAAGGCCTATTCATTTCCAGACATTTGAGGAAATCTCTGACAAAACATTGGTTGATCAAGTTTTCTAAGCTAACTGAGCAGAAATGTTAGTGGTTATACTCTATGGTGTGATAGCCATTATCAAAAAGACAAAAGATAAATATTGGGGAGAATGTGGAGAAAAGGGAACTCTTAAACAGAGTTGGTAGAAATGTAAATTAGTACAGTCATTGTGGAAACTTTATAGAGATTCCTCAAGAAACTAAAAATAAATCTACTGTATGATTTAGCAATCCCACCTCAGGGTAGATATATCCAAAGGAGTTGATATCAGTATATTGAAGAGGTATCTGCACTCCCGTATATATTGCACCAGTATTGAAAATAGTCAAGATGTGGAATCAACCTAAGTGATAAGAAAATGTGGTACATGTACACAATGGAATAGTCTTTATCCTTTAAAAAGAAGGAAATTCTAACCTGACACCTATAAGAGTTTTTCCAACATTTTCTTCTAGGATTCTTATAGTTTTCTGCCTTAGGCTTAAGTCTTTTCTCCATTGTGAGTTAATTTTTGTGAATAGCGAGAAGTGCAGTCTTCTACATGTGGCTATCCAGTTTTCCCAGCACCATTTATTGAACAGGGATACTCTTCCTCAAAAATCAAAATATGAGGGGTGGAGCCAAGATGGCGGACTGCAGCCAGCTTTTTACAGAAGCTCCAGTCCAGAAGGAGGCTGAAAGGACAGAAGCTTAGCAAATTAGCTGATGGTTTGGAGCAGAGACAAGAGAGAAGATTGAAGAGCGTACTTCAACCTTGCTGAGGCGAGCTGTGA
>CAUYTI010124076.1:0-24744 GCA_963575145.1 Galago senegalensis
CCTGTGGTCCCAGCTACTTGGGAGGCGGAGGCAAGAGACTCGCTTGAGCCCAGGAGTTGGAGGTTGCTGTGAGCTGTAATGCCATGGCACTCTACCCAGGGGGACAGCTTGAGGCTCTGTCTCAAAAAAAAAAAAAAGTTACCCAACAAATCATCAATGACTAGGAATAACTAAATAACCTACCCAATTATCAAAAATACATGAACTTGGAAATAATATGAAATGAATTTGTTCAATGTAAAAGCACATCTACAAACCTGTGACAAAAGAAGGCATATTTGCGGTTTGTAGTCGGATCCTTGACCATAACATCATCAAGAAACCAGCCATTTCCTACACACAAATTAAAAAGAAAAATGGGGTGTGAATATGTATGATCCAGTATTGTTTCAAGTCTCGAGAAACAGAATCTAACTTCCAAATATACGTAAAAAGACTTTATGCAAGCAACATAATGCTTTAATACTTCAAATAAAGCAAAATATTACAGAATTAAACTGTAGGGAATAGTTACACACACTTCTTACACATGCCAAAAAAGAAAACCTTTATTTTAAGGCTTCATGTTCTGTGATATATATTTTGATATGCTTTTCTAAATAATTGAAAATATAACTATCATGTAGTTGCTCTTGATTTCACAAACTGCATTCATAATCGTGGATCCAACATCTTCCAAAGAATATATACTTGGTCAGTTAGCAATATTTTCCATTTCCAGAGTTATTGAATTTCAAATTTCGACCAAGTCTGAATGAACAAAATGTATTACTAAAAATAATGTTCTCTTAACATTATATACTAAGCATTTCCATATTTTCCCTAAATATTCTAAGGCATGATTTTTAAAGTTGTATAGTATTTCAGAAATGGATATGCTATATAAAATACATTTTCTATTTCAAGATAGGAGTTTTACTATTATGTATAATATAGCTACACTTTTGAGCATATGTAACTTTCTAGGTGAAATTGAGTCCAATCAAGTGTTATTTCTAAATAATCATGGAATACTGCATAATTTGTACACAGTTAATTCTCTCTCATCCCACCCTACCCCACTGACTTTGGTCTTGACCATTTCATTTGATTAATTTATTACAACCCCAAACTAGGAGCAATCCAGATGTCCTTCAATAGGTAAATGGTTAAACAAACTAAGGAATGAAAACCTGACACGCTCTACTTGAACAAATCTCTAGGAAATTATATAGGGAGGAAGAAAGCAATCCCAACAGATTACATAACCTGACTCCTTTTATATAATTCCTAAAATGAAAAATCTTATAGATCAGTGGTTGCCAGAGATTAAAAACAAGACATTTTGGGGGGAGAGGGTAGAGAAGAAGGGAGGTATCTGTGGCCATAAAAAGGCATGAGAGGGATTGTTCTAGCTACGGTGTTCTTCTGGGTTCTGACAGTATCAATATCAACATCCTGGTAGTGACATGATAAAATAGCTATGCAAGATGTTATTATTGAAGAAAAAGTGGGTAAAGGGTACAGAGAATTATCTGTATTATTTCATACATCTTCATTTGAATGTACAATTATCTCAAAATAAAAAGTTTAATTAAAATGTAGCTTAGAATTAAGGTTTTATTTCTTTAAATAATAAAAATTTATTTTTGGTCATTTTGGATTTTATTTTATATCTATTGTTCATTTTTCTATTAAGTCCACTTAAAACCTAGCTCAGAATTTACTCCTCAAAGCTTAGTTAGCTATTACGGTAACTTTCACCAAACTACATTTAAAAATTGTCACCTTTAATGCATTTTAATAAGAAAATCTTCCCTGTTGATCTTTTACAAGATATGCTTGGCTATTAGATCCTTTTAATTTTTCTAGATAAGCAATTTTTAAAAGCTTTACCAAGAAATAATTTACAGATCATAAAGTTCACCTGTTTAAATAAGTTCAAAGGTTTGCAGTATATCTGCAGGGTTGCACAAGCATCACCATAACCCAAATTCAGTATGTTTTCATCATCCCCAAAAGAATCATCATACCTACTCACATCTTTCCCAAATACCCACCTTCTCTCCCCTCTCTGAGGCCTAGGCAACCATTAATCTACTTTCTGGTGGATAGAATTGCTTATTCAGGACATTTCACACAAATAAAAATGACATAGTAAGCACTCTGTTGAGAATGGCCTATTTCACCACTTAAAGACATAGGAAAGGAACTCTGCTGTCTATCTCAGAACTTACCTCAGGGTGAGCCATGCTGCCTCTGTTTTAGATTTTTCTCTCCTCTGAGTATGTGATGTCTCTTGATCAAAATTAATAGGTGCATTTGTCATTATTACCCCACCTCTTTCTAATTTTGTCTTTTCCTCATTTGCTATGATCCACTTGATTTTGGTGCAACCAATAATCATTCCATAAAGAAAGCACTGCAGCTGTCTCTTTCCTTGTAGGCTGGAATATTACATAAAATGAACTTGACAACAGATATTTTTGTCAAACCAAAAGGATAGGCCTTTGGTAAACAATTTGGTTTACCAAAATTCTCTAGTCATTTTATTGCTGATGCACCACAGAAACAGGCAGCTGGGGCCTAACTAAATACGTAGAAGCACAAAACCTTCAGCTGTCTCACCAAATGACAGCAGTGCTTCTGGAGCGTCACAGCCAGCCATAACCTATGGTGAGGAAATCATTTAAGGAACAAGTAGGATTGCTTATTCCAGAAGAGAGACAAAAACTGTCAATCAAACTTCCTTGGCTAGAGCCCCTGGTACTTCTTCATATGCCCTTCAGACAAAGCCACTCTAACACAAACAGGAATGCATTTTCTATTGTTGACTTAATGATGATGATACACAGATATTTTGGCTGCTTTTCTGAATAAGATCTTTTTATCTTCTATTTTCTATCTAATAGCACTAAGTTATAAAACAGCCACCTTTAATTATATATTGATTTACTTTTTAGTCACTTTATAAGTTCTTATTTCTTTTGTTTTCAGTTCATTCCTTTTGACTTTTAATAGATATTTTTATCTTCTATAAGCAAAAATTTAAGTTATTTCCAAAATTATCACTGCTTTAAAAACCTTACCATAATTCTTATTATAATGCTTTCCAAATAATAACTAACATATGTCCTTAATGAGAAAAATATTTCTTCCATTTCTGGCTGTTATGGATTTCATTGTTTACTAAGACGTTGGCTTAAGTTAAATTTTAAAGTAAATATTTTTCTGCTCCAAATTTTTGAAGTATTTTGAACAGAAAAATAACTGCTAACATTTTTTCTGCTTCAACCTTTTGAGGTAATATATGTTTTATTAATGTATTTCTAAATATGGAACTATCCTGAAATTTTTTGGTGTGAACCCCAGTTACTGTTATATATTAATTCTTTATTATACTTGGTTTTTGTTCAATTTATGCATATTTCAGGTAGTGTATCTGCACATATGTTTATCAGTGAGATTAACCTGTAACTGTTCTTCTACAAAGGCAAACTCTATGAGACCAATGGCATGATGTCATTGTGCACTGGGCACTGTTGTTGAACTGTGCGAAGTCTCAGAAGTAACACATCAATTTTATTTGAATATTTAGGGTAAGAGAAATGAGAAATTTAACCTCACTTTAAAATGTTTTAAAACAAATATGAAAAAATTATCAAAATTATTTACTTGAATTTTTAATATAAAATATTAATATGATAAGAAAAATGCTTCTTCAGAAGATATCCTCTGAGGTCCACAGGAGTTTCTGTATACATTTTGACCATCTTAGAAGACAAATGCAAGAAGTATGGGATCATAGGTCTCTATTTTGTACATACTCAAATTTTGGTACCATTAAGTTATTGAGAAGTCATCTGGAACATCCTATACAGCATGGTAATGTCTGCTTCTTGAATATTTTAGAGAAAGTACTCATAAATTCAAACAAAGCCAGAATCTTCTGGAGGTAATTAAGCCTTCTAAAACATTTACTTTTATTTTGACTATTCTTATTTTCTACTTTTTCTTGAGTCAGTATTGAGTCAAATTTATTTTCTTGGGTCATTCATAATTTCTCAGGCCAAATTTCTTAAATCAATTGCTCTTAGTCATCCTTTTCATGAAGTTTATTAGCCGAAAATTGAATACAGTATTCTCAAAAATTTTACCTCATGTGTATGTTCACTTACTCTAATTTGAGACATTTATTTTCTTTGTATTCCTTTTTGTCTATTTTTTAATTTTTATTTATTTTTAAAATTTTTTTAGAGACAGGATCTCACTATGGTTTCAAACTCCTGTGATCAAGGGAGCCTCTCACCTCTGTCTCCCATACAGCAGAGACTACTGGTACATACTACCATGTCCAGTGATTCCCTTTTTAATCAGATTTTTTTGTTATCTAGCTGTTTTGCCCCTAGGAATCATTTGTTATAAGTGACATCAATTCTTCTTTTCTTCTGTTTTGTCTTTGATTTCTATTTTTATCTTTAATTAATTCCTCATAATTTTCTCAATATTTCTTTATGTCCTACATACCTTCTTGAAATGTTTGGTTCATTTATTTTTACTCTCTCTTTATTAATACTTCTTATAGGGTGATTTATAATAAGAAATATATTTTTTGGATTTCTTCGATTCTTCTTTGGTTTCCTGGTATGGCACACACTCCCCAAATCCTGGGACTTGCCAAAGTGATTAGTGTTTTTGTATGCTAATGAGATGACTAGTGGTGAGGGCTCCTCATTAGCCTTGGGAAGGGGACTGGTATAAGGGTTGAGTCTTTCAGTCCCATCTCTAGATGGAGGGGGAAAGGGGAGACAAAAGGGGCTGAAAGTTAGGAGGATCACCAATGACCAATGATTTAACCAATCTTGCCAATGTAATGAAGCCTCCACTAAACACGAAAGGATGAAATTCAGAGAACTTCCAAGTTGCTAAAGACAAGGAGATGCTGGGAAGGTAACACACTAGAGAGGACATGGGTGCTCCACATACCACCTCACATCACTTGTCCTATGTACCTCTCCATCTTCTATCTGCATGTGTTATAATACCCTTTATAATAAACCGGTAAGTGTTACGTTTCCTTGAGTTCTGTGAGTCACTCTAGCAAATGACTAAAGTTGAGGAAGGGATTGTGGGAGCCACCAATTAATAGCCAGTTGGTCAGAAGTTCCAGAAGTTAAGACCTGTGACTGACATCTGAAATAAGGGCCAGTCTTGTAGGACTGATCCCTTAACCTGTGGGGTTTGACACTAACTCCAGGTAGACACAAAATTGAATTAAATTGTAGGGCACTCAACTTATTGCAGGTGGAGGGGAGGAATGAAATCCTACACATTTGGTCACAGGAATGTTCTGTGCCAAGTGTTGGGAGCATAGAAGAAAAGAGTTTATTTTCTTTTTATTAAACAATATTGAAAGTGAGACTGAATAAGCCTTTGAATTGTACCACTACTTTCTAAAGAGTAAATAATATACTCCCTATGTTTAAAGGCCAGAGTTCCACAGGGAACAAAAAGAAAATTTATTTTCATACCTCTATCCATTTAAATCTGTTCAAAGAACTGCTACTTGTGTTTCCCTCCTTGAGTGAAATCTAGAACATAATATAATTTATAATATATTTTATAATATATATAATTTATAATATAATTATAATTTTTCTGGTCACTCTCAGATAAAAAGTTCATTGATTTATTCTGTAGGGCATATTTCAACAATCATAAATGACTAATCCCATAATAATAATGAAAACTCAAAATTTCATTGAAAAATAAACTGTCTCCCCTCCCTCACCTTCAGTTCTAGAACCCTGGGAGGTGGGCAAGCTCTCAGGTTAACTTCCTCCTCCTGCTTCATGCAGGCTGAATTTCCCTCATCCAAAATGGTTGGGACCAAAAATGTTTCAGGTGTCAGGATTTGGGGGATTTTAGGATACTTGTCTTTATACTTACTGGTCTGAAATGTGAAGGGCTCCAATAAACATATCTTTTAAGCATCATGTTGTCACTCAAAAAGGTTCAAATTGTGGTCAAAGAATACAGCCTATTTTGGGAAATTTATTGATATTTCATCTTGACATGAGTCAAATTGTAAAAATTTTTCATGGAGCTTTGAAATGAAAGTACTTCTCTACAGGGGCTAAGCACAGTGGCTCACCCCTGTAATCACAGCACTCTAGGTGGCCGAGGCAGGTGGACTGCTTGAGCTCAGGAGTTCAAGTTCAAGAGCAAGACCCAATCTCTACTAAAAATAGAAAAACTGATGTAAGAGGATCACTTGAGCCCAGGAATTTGTGGTTACTGTCAGCTATGATAACACCACGGCACTCTACCCAGAGCAACAGAGTAAAACTCTTGTCTCAAAACAAAAAGTACTTCTCTACCTACACAGTACAAATGTTTGAGAAAAGTAACTGAACTGCCTGATTAACCTGCCAAAATCTGAGACATGTGATTAAATCCTATCCTATCTGCTTTTCATTTTTTATTGACTCTGTAAGAGAACTTTATTTCTTTATCTGAAGAGCTATCCATTGAATAAAGGCTCATGAATGTTATAATCTTGGTGTGAATCATAAGCTTTATTTTTAAAAAAAAGTACCTTCCTTGGTACCTTTTAATGCTTGTGGCCTTGAATTTTACTTTACCTTATAAAATCTTTTGTTTTATTTATGAATTTTTAATATACCACTACCTAAACTTTTCTTTTTACTATTACTGGGACATTTATTTTGTGTATATCTTGCACAGAGCATATAATCGGACATAAGGATTTTCAGCCTAAGAATTTTTGCCTTTTAAAAAAATTAACAAAACCCCAGAAATATGGCCAAAAGATGACTACACGTCCTTTCACTGTTGCAACAGAACACTGGCAAGCTTGCTGACAGTCACCTGGCCTCACTAGGGTTGTAACATTATTTGACTTAGCCTTATTACTTACTATGGGATTCAGGCCCAGACTCTGTAAAATTACCTGTCAACTAAAAAAATATAACATGAAAATGATTTATGTCTAGTCAAAATATAAATGAATTTTGTCCAAAAGAAGATAATCTCAAAGGTATATTTTTATTGTCTATAGAACATTGTTCACATTTTTATTTATCAATCTTATTCATTATTCTTTTTTTACTGATTTTATAAATTTTATAGTTCTTTATAACCTCCTTTGAAACAGCTTTGTCAATCTGCTAATTCCCTCATTAATTATTGAAACATATTTTCACTTAACATTTTGAAGATTATACTTGAATACTTCTTAATAATAAAGGTTATCATCTTGTTTCATGCTTTTTGATTTTTTAATCTTTTTTTGGTATGTGCCCTTTGGTTTTCTGTCTTCTGTTAAATGGATTTTTTTTATCTTATGGCTATTTTATACAGTAGCAGAAAATGAATCTATGGGATGATGTGAGTCATCTCACAGAGCTGATGGGAAAACTGGGGAAGAAGCTTGAATAAAATGGAGGCAGGACACCCAGCTGAGACCTCACTGCCACGGCGGCCTCCCTGCCAAGCCTCTGTGAACACTCACTAACCTTTACAGAATATTGCCCCCAGAAGAAACTACCACATTTTGCTATGTATATTTGCCCAAATTTCTGTGGGAAAAATAAAGATGTGCATTATACACAGGTAGTCCTAAATTCCCTATCTATATAAATCTTTCTAATTCTTTCATTTATCCTTATGCATTAAAATTGTAACTCTATAAAGCAATAATGCTATCCATATGCAAAATAACACCCTGGAATATGGTAATCAGTTTGTTGAACTGACACTAAACTGTCAATGAAAGAATTTTCAGCGAATGAAGAGTAAAGTATTTCTCATCATCTTCTTTAGGGAGGAGCTAGCAATCTAGCTCGTATTTTTACAAAAATTGTTGGTAAATCCTTTGGCAAATGTCAAAAAGGTTTTTGTATATTGCATGTTTTAAGCTAACAGTTACTGAATATGCTACAAAGCCTGGCAACAAAGCTGCCAAGCGATACTTGGGACCTCCTTCCACAGAGAGTGTCAACAGATTGTGATGGTGACAGGAAGAAAAGCTTCTTCAGACGCCGAGAGGGAAGAAGGTGATCTGAGGGGACTTCCAAAGTGGCCGGCAATGGAGCAGGAAGTGAACACCTGGATTCTGGAGCCACGTCAAAGTAGGATCCGCTTTCTACCAGGATGATACCACAAGAGGGTAAAAGGATCACATGATAAAAAGACACAGATAGGGCAGTGCATGTGTCTTAAATGTGTAGGGCACTGGCCCCATATGCCGGACATGGTGGGTTCAAACCCAGCCCCAGCCAAAAACTACAAAAAAAAAAAAAAAAACCCCACACACACACAGATAATTTCTCACAAACACCTAAATGGTGCTTTAACTTTATGAAGCAAGAAAGGTAGAACATGAAGACATGAACAAAACTTGCCCCAAAACTCCCCAGCAGCCTGAGAAACAAATTTTAGAATTTCATTCTTATGCCATCAATCTTCGAAAGAATTACAATTTTGAACTGTCCAAATCACCGATATGGATGAGGTCCCACTCACATTTGATGTGCCTTCCAACAGAACTGTGGACATCAAAGGAGTGAAGACCATGGCTATTACAACTAGTGGACATGAGAAAACACATTTCACTGTTGTTCTAGCCTGTTGTGTAGATGGGCCAAAGCTACCACCTGTGTTCACCTTAAAAGAAAAATGTTCTAGAAGAAAAGATTCCAAGTAGAGTTATCATTCACGTGCATGAAAAAGGATGGATGAATGAAGAAGGCATGAAAATCTGTTTTAACAAAGTCTGGTCATAAAGGCCTGGAGGACTACTGAAAAAACCAGCTTTGCTTGCTTTTGATCACTTCAAAGATCAGGTTACATAAAGTGCAAAAGCAATTACAGTGGACTTGAAAACCCAACTTGCTGTGATACCGGGTGAGCTAACCAACCAACTGCAACTTCTTGCTATGTCAGTGAACAAGCCCTTTAAAGTCCTAATGAAAACAGTATGGACATCATGAATGCAGGCAGCTGGTAATGATTTAACACCCACAGGCAGAATCCAGAACGCATCCATCATCCAGGTTTGTGATTGGATCCTAAAACTGTGGAATGGTGCCAAGAAGGAAGTAGTGATGAAATAGCTTAAAAAATATGGCATCACCAAGGCCATAGACGGAAAGGAGCATGATGAAAGTTACCAGGATGAAGACTCTGCAGCAGACACTGGTAATGCAGAAATGGAAGACCATACTTCTAATATCGATAGTGACAAGGAGCTCCTGGCCTTCTATGATACTTAAATATCGTAAATTTGTTACCAGTACATAACATTTCTTATGCATTGTGTATGTTCTAGTGTTTTGTAACTATTTATTACAAAAATTTTTTATATCATAATATGCTAAAAAATAAATGCTAAAATGGTTTTGTGATACCTAAATACCTATACAAGTACCTGAATATAAACAAATTAAATTAAGAAATTAAAACAAAAGACTTTTTTCCCTGAAAATCTGGTCCATAAATGTGGGTATGCATTATACACGGCAAAATACAGTACAACTGCTTTGCTACCAGCCTGCTGGAATGATGCACATGCCACAACGTAGAAATACCAAGTTCCACTAATCACTCTTTCTAGCATTCTAGGCCTATTCTAGATTATCCACTTGGCTAACCCTATGTCATTTTGAAGAAAAATATGTCTAGTTAAATTTTAAAGGAAATTGGGGACAGTATTTTTAGCTTAGTGGGTCAATACTTAAGAGATCAGTTTTCTACAAGTTTTCCACAGTGCTTTCCAGATTTGAACAGGATTTCACATAAACACAGTAAAATCAAACCTTCATTAGCTCTCCATAGAAAAGCCTTACCTGGACCAAGTCCATCATGGCCTATCACAATTTTGTACAAATCTCCAAGGTGCACAGCTTCAAGGAAAAAAGTGTCAGTCTATAACCAATCAAAAAAAGTTTCGTTATATCCAGACTATAACTTTGATTTCTACCAAAAGTATAAATTAAGACTGATTGGAAGAAGAAGATTCACTAAGTAAATATATAAATCTGTCTAAATTATGAAATTACAGGCAAAATGATAATATTAATTTCTCAAAAATAGTAAGTTTCCATACATACCCCCCTTCTTCTCTGTTGTCAACTTTTAGTTATAAAGCACCCAATATTCTATCTGGTCTGAAAGCTGCTCACTCTGTACTGAGTCCAGGGAGAAAGTCACCTGCTTAAACCTCCTTATTTTCTGCCAGGGGAGTTTCAAATGCTGAGCCTCATCTGCTTCCATATGTAGTTGATCTAGGAGGTAGTACTCTGGGTGCCAGACATCAAAGCTGGGTGCTGTGTGTGTGATCCGAACCCTGCACTCCTCAGGGAGAAGCTCCTGACTGCGCTGGTATTTCTGGGGTGTGTGTGGTTTGCACCAGGAGCGTCTCTCAGCTTTTCTACCTATTTGGATGTGGATGTTTCCACAGTCATTCGTAAGCAGAGGTCTCTCAGTAAGTTTCTGCATTCTCCCCAAGGGAATTGATTTATTTGTGGTTTATTCGGTGTACCCATGGAAGGATTCAAAGTCAGGAGCCTCCCATTTTGCCATCTTGCTGACATACCCAACCCATAGGTTGTTCACAGAGTTCTTTAATTGCCACATATTTGTGAATATTCAGTCTCCTGTCGTTTTCTGGTTTTGCTCCACTGTGGTTGGAAAGATAGTTTGTATGATTCTGATTTTAAGACCTGTTAAGACCTTAAGACCTGCTTGTGCCCTAACTTGTGATCTGCCCTGGTTCCTGTTTTCCTGTTCTTATTTTCTTAAGACCTGCTCATGCCCTAACTTGTGATCTGCCCTGGTTCCAGTTCCTGTGTGTTTGAGAAGAGCGTGCATTCTCCTATTGTCTGGTGGTTCTGTGTCTGCCTGGCAGGTACAGCTGATCTAATGATGTTGTTCAAGTCCACTGTTTCCTTTCATTCTTCTACCCATCATGGAAAGTGGGCATTGAAGTCTCCTATTATTATTCTCTTGTTGTCTATTTCTCCCCTCAATTTTGCAAATACCCTCTCTCTCTTTCTCCTCTCTCCCCCTCTCCACATATATATATTTGGGAACTCTGATGTTAGGTGTATATATGTTTATAAATGTTATACCTTCCTAGTGAATTGATCCTGTTATCATTTTACTTTTACTAGGATATTTTTCTTGGTCTCTTGTGACAGTTTTTAGCTTAAAGCATATTGTATCTGATATAAGTAGTGCCATTCCTTCTCTCTTTACGTTCTTATTTGCACAGAAGATCTTCTTCCATCTTCTTACTTTTAACCAATGCGTGCCCTTAGATATCAAATGTCTCTCCTATAGGAACTTCAATCATTCAGCTTATCTGTGTTTTTTATTGTCAATTTAATCCATTTAATTGTTTCTGTGTGTCTGCTAGCTTTTCTTTCTTTCTCTTTTTGTCCACACATACAGCACCTCTATTTTTATAGCCCCACCAAGGATTAATTGGTGCTAAATCACCTACCTCTGGGAATGCAGGGGCTCAGCATTTGAGAGTTCCTTGAACCATAGGGAATAAAGAGGCAATTTTAAATGCATGTAGGAACACTTCCAGGAGTTATCCTCCTTTCAGATTCAGCACAGAGCAAGCAGGCAAAAATACCCAAACCCTAGTTTCCCACTAGAAAAGGTTTGACTGGTCTCTTCTGAGCTATTGCCTCAGGGTTGGGCCTCTAAGTGTCCTACCTCTGGTTGGTGACAAGGCAGGTAATTAGAAGTACTTTGTGAGCCTGAAAGTACCTGCCTTCTTCCCCAGCTTGCCCCAGCAATAAAATCAATCTCCACCTTCTCCCAGGAAGAAGTATGTCCATCCACTGAGTTCTCCACCATTTATAGCTCCTACTTGAGGGACTAACTCTGAGAACTAAAGAGGTGAGGTGAGGCATTCTCAAGACCCCACAGAGAACAGAGAGGTAGTTAAATGCGCACTAGAGCACTTCCAGAAGCTGATTCCCCCAGCTTAGTGCACAGTGAGCAGGAAAAACACCCAGCTCCCAGTTTCTCTCTAAAAGAGTTTGCAACATAAACAAAATGTGGTATGTCAATGTGCATTTACACACACAAAATGGAGCATCATTCAGCCTTAAAATAATAGGAAATCCTGTCACACACTACAACATGGATGAGTCAAGCCAGTCACGATAAGACAATTACTATATGATTCCACTTATATGAGGTATTTGAAATAGTTAAATATATAAAAACAGAAAGTAAAATGGTGGTTACAGGGACTGTAGGTGAGGGTGGGGCTAGGGAGTTGTTTAATAGTAAGATCTCCAGTTTAGGAAGGTGGAAACCTTCTGAGGAATAGCTGTACAGCAATGTGACCCTACTTCACGTACTGAACTATGCACTTAAAATCGTTAGGATGGTACATTTTATGTATTTTCCGCTACTATTAATCGTTTTAAAATCAGACAAAGGACTTTTTGCTTACTTGTCCTTTTAAAAACTTAAAGGCGCTCTCCGATCTGAATAGTAGTCTAGATCCTGTATCCCCTTTTTCCCCATGGACAGAAATGTAGACATTGGCCATGGTTCCAGCATTCCAGAGTTCTCCCGTTGCCACGTCCACTTCATAGATTGTCACTGACAAAAAAAGGAAATCGAGCTTAGGTGGCAAGCACTACTCATAATAAAAAGTTAAGTACAGCAGTCTCTGTCTCCAAAGGGCGTATGGTCCAAGATCACCAGCAAATGCCTGAAACTGCAGGGAGGAACACATCCTATATTTACTTTGTTTCTCCTATGTATACACACCTATAATAAAATTTAATTTATAAATTAGGTACAGTAAGAGATTAACAATAACTATTGATAACATGGATACAACACTAAACTGTCCCCAATTCGAAGGACAGAAGATTCCTTCTTCCTGTAGATCTTAGCAACCTCAGCATGCAGTTTTTTTCCTTTCCTTACGTCCAGAACTTTCACCTTTCACTAACAGCAAGCACTTGACAGCTGCTCTGAGGCATATCCGAGTATTAGCATCACACCTTTTGTACTTGGAAGCTGCTACTAAGTGAAATAAAGGTTACTTGAACACAAGCACAGTGACACTGTGACAATCAATCTGATAACCAGGATGGCTACTAAGTGACTCACGGACAGGTAGTGTATGAAGCACAGACATACTGGACAAAGCTGTGACTCACGTCCCAGGTGGGAGGAAGCAGGACAGCTGGAGATTTCATCACACCACTCAGAACAGTGCGCAATTTAAAGCTTATGAATTGTGTACTTCTGGAATTCTGTATGTAACATTTTTGGACCGGTAATTGACTATGGGTAACTGAAACCACAGAAAGCAAAACCAGAGATACAGGGAAACTACTGCACAGAAATTAAATCAGAGCTGGGCTCAGTGGCTCATGCATGTGATCGGAGCACTCCGGGAGGCTAGTTCACTTGAACTCACGAGTGGGCCAGCCTGAGGAAGACCCAGTCTCTACTAAAGGCAGAAAACAAGCCAGGCATAGTGGCCAGTGCCTGTAGTTCCAGCTACTCAGGAGGCTTAGGCAAGAGGATCACACAAACCCAAGAGTTTGAGATTGAGATTGCTGTGAACTATGACACCATAGCACTCTACCCAGGGTGACCAGGATGACAGAGTAAGACTCTGTCGCAAAAAAAAAAACAAAACTCAAATCAAAAGTCCTATTTTCAAGTAAGATGGAGTAACCTACATCATCCAGTCTTTCCTGCCCAATGCAGCTAGAAAACCTCAACAGAATGTACACAAAAGCTATATGAAGATTCTTTTTAAAAAAGAACAGCAAAGGAAGGAATGGGGGAAAAACTAATATTTAAGGTAATGCCAAGCATCCGTTTACCATTTTTCTTGTCTACTACCCCCTAGACTGAACTCAACGTACTAGAAACCTGAGAGTAGGCACTGGGGCTCAGACACGGGGGCCCCGGTGAGGCTCTGAGAGTAGACGCTGGGGCTCAGACACCGGGCCCAGGGGAGGCTCTGAGAGTAGACACTGGGGCTCAGACACGGGACCCAGGGGAGGCTCTGAGAGTAGACACTGGGGCTCAGACACTGGGCCCCGGAGAGGCTCTCTGGGTCTGGTTCTGCTTCAGGAAGCAAGAAATGGAACTTCTAACATATAGAGAATGTGCAGACATTTTACCGTTTTGTTTTGGGTTTTTTTGTTTTTTCACTTTCATTTTTTTTACATCCCAATTCTTAGACACTGGAGCACACAGGAGCCAACACTCAGATGGAGAGGAACTTTCTCTTCTGTTTGGTAGAGGTAAGTTTTCACAGAGTGGAGCTGACCTGCACTGCTTTCTTACTTCCTCTGTCCTGCTACTACTTAGCTAATGAAAACACACAGAAGCACACAGCACAGGGGGATAACTAAAATCTTAGTTTTCTAGCCAAATGGCCAAAAAGAGGAAGGAGAACCATAAAGAGTTTAAAAACTGAGCTGACATTGCAACTACATCCCACAGAAGATGGGCTGGAATTTGTGACCTGAAGTTAACTAGTATTCAACTCTATGCTAAAAGAAAAATATGAACTTCTCCATAGGACTTCAATATGAATCAGAATATCATATAATATATAAAATGCCCAGGACATAATATGAATACTCACAATATTAAAAACTATAAAAATATCAACACACATTGGGAAAAAATGAAAGAGACACCACCATCAAAACGATACTGTACTAGAATTATCTGGAATAGATTTTGGAACAGCCGGCATTCAAATGCTAATGCAAACAATCATGAACATTCTCAAAACTAATGGAAAAATTAAAAATCCCTGCAAATAAATAAAAAAAATTAAAGAAGAAACAAATAGAAGTCTTGGAACTGAAAAAGGCACCATAAACAAATTTTAAAACGGACTGAAGAGGCTCAAGAACAGAATGACGAGAACCGAGGAAAGCACCAATGAAGTCAAAGACAGGAGGATAGAAATTATCCCTTCTAACAACACGGAAAATGTTTTTTAAAAATGAACAGAGCCTCAAAGATCTGTGGGGTAAAAACAAAAATAGCTAATATTCATGTACAGAGTTCCAGAAGAGAAAAAAGAACCTGATCCAGAGTTCTGTGAACTCAAACAGTCCTGCACTGCCCTCCCCCCAGCTCCGTCCTCTGGATCTCTGCATCAGTGAACGTCTCACACACTTTAGATCCCTCACAGAAGCAGGGCTTGTAATAAGTAATCATTGAGAGAAATTTCCTTCGTTTTCTAGTATTGTTAACTTGGCAATCTTCCTCTAAATATTAATGACTTTTCCTCATTATTTATTTACCCAAAATTTCATTTTTTATTTTTTAAAAACCAAATAGCTTTGCTAAATATGGAGAGGAAAAATAGTGGGAGGAAAATCAGAGTAACAGTGATCTATCACCTTTGTATTCTAATCAGAGGCACTTTTGTTTTATTTTCCATACATGTATAAGAATTTAAAAGACAAATATATAAGAAAAGTGAACTGGAGTTTTCCTAATCAACTGACGTATCTTTCCAGCAATCAACTGTGTAAACTGAAATAGAAAATGGTTATTTTATTAAAAAGCTCTACTAGGACATCAGCAAGATGGTGCAAAAGGCAGCCCTAGACCTTGTTCTCCCACAGATATGCCATCTTAACAATACCTGGAACAATTGCCTTTGTGAGAGCCCCAGAAATGGGTTAAGAGGTTCCAACATCTGGGCAAACCCCAAAACAAAAGAACCTCATGGAAGCCCATAGAAATACTCATGGTGTTTTACGCACCTGAGCTCCTCCTCACCCTCAGCACATACAGCATGACTGAGTTGAATCACACCTGGGTATGTAAGGGCAGTTAAACACAGGAAAATCAAGCAGAGTAATAGACTATGTTAACAGAATGGCAGATAAAAACCACAATCACCTCAGTGATACAGAAAAGGTATTCTTACAATTCAACATCTGTGATAAAAACTCAACAAACAAAATACAACCAAATTAAAAAAAAATAGGCAAAGAGCTTAAGTAGAAGATACACAAATAACCAATAAGCCTATGAAAATTCAACATTCCTAGATTATTAGAGGAATGCAGTTGAAACCACAATGAAAAACTACCTCATACCCACTGGATGGACAATATTAAAAGAAGAAAAAAATGTGTTGAGGAGAATGCAGAAAAATTGGAATCCTGGTGAACTGGTGGTGGGAAAGTAAAAATGGTATGACTTCTATAAAAACAATATGGAGATTCCTCAAAAAATTAAAAATAGGATTACCACATGATTTAGTAACCCCATTTCTGGATATATATCCAAAATAATTCAAAGTTGAATCTCAAAGAGAGATTTACACACCTATTCATTACAACACTATTCAATAGCCAAGAGGCAGAAGCAACTCAAATGCCCCTTGGCAGATGAATGGAACTGTGGCATGAACATACAAGGGAGTATTACGCAGTCTTAAAAAGGAAAGACATCCTGTCACATGCTATGCCACGGAGAAATCTTGAGAACATTACACTAAGTAAAATAATCAGATAACAAAAAGAAAAATACTGTGTAACTATACTCATAGGATGTTTCCAAAGTAGTTAAAATCGCAGAACCAGAAAGTAGCTGGGAGGGGAGAAAAGAGAGTTAGTATTTTTATGGACATAGAATTTCAGCTTTATAAGAGGCAAAAGCTCTAGAAACCTGTTGCATAACAATATAAACACACTTAACACTACTGAACTGCACATTTTAAAATGTTTAACATAGTAAATACAATGTTAACACAAGTAAAAATAAAACCTTTTAAAAATGACTCAATAGCCTGAGAGAGCCCAATTTTGGTCAGTTTTTTCCAGCAACCCTTATCCTCTATAGGAAAGTAATTCCATAATTGCAAAAGATATTTTTTCAGATATACATGATAGTAAACTCCTAAGCCAGGTAAATTCTTTTATAATCCCTTTTGCCTTAAATAACAAATACTACCATAACTTGTTATAGGCTTAAAGGAACAATATATGGCAAAAAAAAAAGACATTAATTAATCCAGCTTTCCTTATCTGTACCACCTGGAATTTGTCACTCTACCTTTAATGAAGGATGTTGCTTGTCTTTAATGATATCATTTCAGACCCAACATCAATCTTTGCTAGAATATTAGGGAACAATATGGCTAGAGTCCGTTGTTATTTGCTATACGTACTACTGACCTAGATAGCTAAAGGCTTACCAAGTTTATAGATAGCACATGACAGGAATGGTTAGAATACCAAACCATGCAGAGAAACTGAAAAAAAATCTTTACTATGACACCATAAGTACTGAGCCCTACAGAGAAAGCAAGTAAAATCAGTATTTGCAGTGTATACCTTCTTTGAGCAGAATTTTACAATTAAAACAGAGAGGAAGAAGCAAAAAGTGACCTCTGCATCCTGTTACTAACAGGAAGTAGGAACACAGTACTTGGCAAACATCTCCCGAGGTGAAATGTGTGGGCCGATAAAGAAGAATGGTGAGAAGAATGCTTATAAATGGTGCAAAAAGGCTTACAAATGATGAAAAAAAAAAAAGAAAGGTTTATGCAAGCCTTCACTTTTCAGTACTAGGTCTATTTATATCTTTTCAAAAATATCTTAACTTTAAAAAAATCAGGGATCATGAGTCTGTACAAATCTTCTGCCAGTCTATGTTCCCTCAAAAAGTTATATAGGTTAGTATGTACCTAATCTTAATGTGAAATAATATTATTACTTATTTCTTTAGAAAACTAAGATAACACATTTTTGGTAGAATATAGCCACGACTGGAGAAAGATATATTTTTCCAATTGTCTATTTAATAATTCTCATATACCCTTATTCTATTCTCCTCCAAAACAGAGGCCAGAAGACTTAAGAGTAAATGGCTTTTTTAGACAGTCACCCTGCCTTCCTGTGGTGGACAGCAGTGACTCCCATACCCCAAGTATCTCAAAAGCCTATTCTCAGCCATATTTACACAACTCTCTACTTTTGGCCAAATACTTAAAAGCCCTTAACCAGTTGTGTTTTCATTTCCTGACCAAATAGATACATTTTCAAAAATAAGGTAGAGCCTAGTGGGCAAAGTACAGATTGACTTGTATGTCTTAGCCCTGGAGTCACTTCATCTGATATTCAATTTGCTCATGACCTTCTAAGAATTACTCTCCTTATTTTGATTAAGAAGCATTTCAGCTGACCTTCTTACAGGGCTGACTATTGACAAGAGCATGTCCCCGAACAACAGCATGTGAAACAACTAAAAAGCATTTAGATGCAATTGCCACACCAGAGAGGTAACATAAGAAAATGAGCAGTCCTACTCATTCATTCAGTTACTCATTCAACATGTATTTATTGAGTTCTCTGTTCCTTCAGCATTTAGAAAAACAAGTTTTATTTATATGTCCTGAAATTGGAGTTCCCCTACCTGGAAGGATAGGGTGTCCTTTATTTAAAAGAGGAAATTCTCGACAGATTTCCCCATCCTCTTGATCCCGTGCCAACCATCGTTGAACAGGTATATAAAACTGAATTCCAGAATTCATGTTCTGCAATTGTATCTACAATAAAAACAATGTTGCTTGCAAAAAATGTAGGAGTGTTTTATCAAAGAGTCAAATAAAAGTTTTCATCCAAGCCACGCATTTAGCTCATGAGAAATTGATTATTTAAAAGAAAAAGGGTTAATTTCTTCTTTTACTAACATCTGTAGTGGTATTTCTTTTCTATATCTAAAATTTTTTCTATTTATTTATTTTTTTTTTTTTAGAAGCAGGTCTCACTATGTTTCCCAGGCTGCTTTTGAACTCCTGGGCTCAAGCAATCATTCTGGTAGTGATACCTAAATTTTGCTATTTCTAATTTGTCTGTTTTGAAATGTTTATATCAAACATACTAATTGCCTCTCAAATTTTATACATCATTGTTTTTCTTCTATTAAAGAGATGTTCACAATAATTGTAAATATATTGTTTCCCTGTTTTAACCTCTTAGAAATTTTTATGTTAAAATGATTTATATTTATAAAAGATTAGCATGAAGATGGCGGCACCTGTGGCTCAAAGGAGTAGGGCACCAGCCCCATATGCCGGAGATGGCAGGTTCAAACCCAGCCCCCTACCAAAAACTGCCAAAAAAAGAAAAAAAAAAGATTAGCATGAGATTAGATTTTATACACTACAAATTCAAACTGATATAGGTCCTAAAATCAATGTGATTATTTTATGGAAATGTTGTATCACTGTTACAACTATGGAACAAGTAATTTTATTCAAATCCCCTCAGGTTACAGGTATAAATTGGCTTACTTAAAGTTTTGAATTTTAAACTTCTAAATTGTATTATTAAAATTGAACAGAAAATTTTTAACCTACTATCTTGCATCTTAATTAGGCTAAATAAACTTATTAAAGGCTTTAGATACTCAAAATAAAACTTCAGATCAAGAACATGTCTCTTCTTTATTGGTACTCAAACAGAGGTGAGGTAAATCTCAGGCAAACAGATTCCCTTACAACGAGAGAATACTTGCCACAGAAAGAGACAATAGTCATTTGTAGCCTGATTGTTTGTTATACCATGTCTCTGCAACACAATATAACTTTTTTGATCATGTAACAATAATGTCAGCATCCCAGCTTCATAATTAATGCAATGGTCACCAATTGTATGAGATGGCAGGATGATTAATGATAATTTTCATTATTTGGTTTAGCTTATGAGAGGGAAACAAGAAAAAGGTATTATTATAATATGATCACTTAAGAATCAATTTGAATATTATACTTCAAAAGTTTTATATAGCACAAAAAAGAGCATTATTTCATGTAGGGACCAGGCAGTGACTTTGAATTTTGAACTCTGACCTCTACATTCTGTATTTTCAGAAAGTAAGTTTTATTTAGCCATTCTGCTTCAGTCACCTTTATAACTTTAATGTAAATAAGATATCATCTATTAACAACTATATACTAATAATGGAATTTTATAAATCTGTTTTACTTATCTTCCATGAATTTCTAATTAATTTTCTAAATATCATAAATCCATAGAAGAGCACATTTGCCAAGAATATTAGAAATACAATTAGATGCTCTGTGCATTTTGGGAACTTGTTTAACTAAAGATCATTTGAAGTGATAGAAAATGTAAATACACTATACGCAAAAATGGATAACAAGCTGGAGATAATTTCAATACTGTAGATCTGCCTTTACTGGCAATCATGGAAATCAGTAGAATTTTTCATTCTAAACAATATAGAAAATTAAGCTCTTTTTCCTTTTTTTCTCTTTAAAATACTCAAAGAGCATATTATCTTGCTTAGCATGAATAGACAAAATTTCAGAGCTGGCATTCAAGTCTGGTAGATTATTACAACACAATGGCCTATCTTTACAATCTCTCTGAAACATCTTTTCATCAGTACTACAACTCTATCAAGAAGCTATGTGAATTAATCCAGAGTCCCAAGAATTTTCTTTTCCTTGCAAAGAGGTGGATGGACTATTTGGTTGAAGTGCTTCCTTCAATCAATTATGCATTAATTATAATTAATTAATAAGAGTATATGATAGTACTGCCTTAAAGAATGCATTGACTAAAACTTTCCAGGATTGACTCCATCAGCTCATAGCAGTCATGAAATGCCTCCTAAAGAGCTGATTCCTAGAATAAATTTGCAGAGGATTCTGCAAAGGATCAAAAGGTGTTAATACACCCTTACCTCTTTGCAGTGCCAGGAAGGAGAGCATCCGGAGTTGGTATGACCAATACGAATCTTAAAAAGTGTTCCGGTGTCTCCAACTGTGATCTATAAAGAGCCAAGGAAACAACATTCAGTGTAATTTCACAAAACTGACTTAAAATCAGCTCAGATCAGGACATTATATATTGATAAACAGGTCAGTTTATCAGGAAGATACAATAATTATAAACATGCACATAGCTAACAAGAAAGCATTAAAATATAATAAGCAAAAATTTGGGGGGACATAGTCTCACTCTGTTGCCCTTGGTAAAGTGCCATGGCATCTTAGCTCACAGCAACCTCTAACTCTTAGGCTTGAGCAATCCTCTTGCCGCAGCCTCCCCAGTAGTGGGACTACAGGCATGTACCACTATACTGCCCAGTTTTTCAATTATTAGTAGAGATGAGGGTCTTGCTCTTGCTCAGGCTGATGTCGAACTCTTGAGATCAAGCAGTCCACCTTCCTTGGCATCCCAGAGTGTAAGGAATACAGGCATGAGCCACTATGCCTGGCCCCAAATAAGCAAAATTTAACAAAACTGACAGTCTATGATAGTTGGAGACTTCAATACTCCATTTGAATAATGGGTAGAACAACTAGAGAAGAGAATAATGAGGAAACAGAAGACTTAAATACTATGCACCACCTGGACCTAACATCTATAGAGTGTTTCACCCACAATAGAAAAATCTTTTCAAGTGCGTGTGGAACATTCCCCAGGATGAAACCATATGTTGTGTAACAAGACAAGCCTCAAAAATTTAAAAAGCCAAATCATACAGAGTATCTTGTCCAAACACAAAGGAACAAAACTAGAAATCAATCTTAGAATAAAAACTGAAAAATTCCAAAATATGTGTAAATTAAACAATACATTTTATCAAAATATGTCAAAAAATGAAATTATACCAAAATTTTAAAATACTTCACAAAAAGACTTCAAAATCTAAACAAAAATGCAGTATGTAAAAGTATTGAACACAACGAAGGTAGAGCTCAGAGAGACATTTATATCTATGAACCTCTACATGAAAAAGGAAGAAAAATCTAGAGTAAATAAACATTACATTTTAAGAAAATAGAAACGGAAGAGCAAACTAAATACTAAGCTATCAAAAGGAAGAGAATAATAAAGAATAGAATGATGATAAACAAAACAGAATATAAAACCAGTAAAATCGATAAAGCTAAAAGTGTTTATTCATGAAAGGTTAACAAAATTAACAACTTTTAGCAAGCCTAACAAAATAAAAAGAGGGATTGTTAAAATCAGAAATAAAAGCAGAGATATTGCTACAGACTTTACAGAAATAAAAAGGATTGCCAAAGAATACTATGAACACCTGCATTATAACAAATTAGATAATCTCGATGAAATGGAAAAATCTCTAGAAAGGCAAAAAACCACCAAATATGACTAAAGTGGAAATAGAAAATGTGAGTGAAAATAAAAAAAAAATTAAATTAAATTAAATTAAAATTAAAATAAAAGAAAATGTGAGTGGGCCTATTACAAGTAAATAAACTGAATCAGGATCAAGAGAAGTCTAGTACTGAAGTCTTCACTGGCAAATTCTAACAAATATTTAAAGAAGAATTAACACCAATTCATCCCAAACTTTTCCAAAAAAATAGAAGAGGTGAGAATCTTCATTCTGTATGGTCAGTCAGCATTATGCTAATAACAGAGCCAAAGGTAAAACAAATAAAGAAAACTACAGACCAAAACCCTTTTAAATGTAGACACAAAAGTCTTCAACAAACTAGCAAACTGAATCCAGAGCATAGCCAAAATATTATACACCATCATCACCTGGGACTCGCCCCAGGAATGGAGGTTGTTTCAACATAAAATATCACTGTAATACACCACATACATACAGTGAAGGGTGGGGAGGGACACAAATTAATAAAATCCCCTTTCATGATAAAAACATTCAAAAAACCAGAAATAGAAAAGAACTTCCTGAATACGATAAAGGGCAGTTATGAAAAACCTACAGATAATAATCAAGTTCAGTGGTGGAAGACTGAAAGTTTCCCCCCAAATCAGGAATAAGACAAAGATATCGGTTTTGCCACTTCTATTCAACACTGTACTGCAAGCTCTAGGTGGAACAATTCAGCAACAAGAAGAAATTAAAAACATTCAAATTAGAAAGAAAGAAGACTAGAGACTGCAAGGGGTTAGGGGGAAGGGAATGGAGAGTGATTGCAGAGTGGAGTTTCCTTTTGGGAATAAAGGAAACCCAATTTGAATAAAATGTTCTGGAAGTAGATAGTAGTTGAAGAACATTATGAATGTACTATATGCCAATGAATCATACACTTTAAATTTTTTAAATGGTAACTTTTATGTACTTTACCAATTTAGTAAAAGAATAAAAGATCTATATAAAGAAAGCACAGGAAAGAGGAATGGAGAAGTGAAAACAAGAGTTTTTCCTAAGAACCCTTATAAGAAAACAATGCATCAAAACAAATGAAACTATAAGCAAAATTGGCATGGAATTACCACACTCACTGAAACTATCACTTCTGCAAATTAGAGATGAGTATAGCCATCCCAGAGCTTCAGCAAGAGAGTATAAGGCGACAGAAAGAGCTGAAATGTAGGTAGCAGCACTCAGAAAAAAGCATCAAATTATGAAAATAGTTTCCCAGTGGGAATGAGGGGTTGGTAGTCTTTCATACTGCAGAAATGAAAATGATTTATTCCTATAAACTATGTGAATGTATAATTGAATTTAAATGTAAGCATAAAACACTAAATAGCAAAACAACAAAAACAGATCACAATTTTTGTCAGTCACTTCCAAAATTATTTCTTACTTGTGCAAAATAAGTCTTAGTTTTTCAATTTTGCCGATAGTGACCATCAACCCAAGGAAGAGTCTCTTTAAATATTGACTCCTATAGAAAGTATGGAAAGGACAGTTTAACCAGAGGTGTCCAACTTTTTTTTCTTCTCTGCCACAAATTGGAAGAATAAGGATCGCCATGGGTCGACTTTAAATACACAAATACTGTGTATCTGACTTAATAAAATTAAAATAAATAAATAAATAAATAAACACACAAATACTAAGGAAAGCTGATGAGCAAAAAAGAAAAGGTCCCTGCATAGTTCCTGTGATGTCTGATGCTACAGATAAGTGAAACAGTCTTCAAATAATCCACATGCAGCCCTGCAGGCTGGATATCCCTAGAAATGAATCCAGTGGGAACAATTCTTCCAAACTGTTCAACCTCTCCTACGGTATGTGTGGGCTAAGTGTATAGGATACAAGAAACCAAACACCCATGATCACACTGATGTGACTGTCCTGTGAAGACACACTTTTCTAATCAGGATTTTATTCTCTGACTCTTCCTGGTTTAAGCCAATCCTTCCATGCATCTAGTCATTCATTCAACAGATACTATTAAGCACCTATAAAGGGCTAAGTGCTTGACCCATTTCAAGGCTTCCCTTTGATTGCTAATACACTTATTTCTTTCTTTCTTTCTTTTTTTTTGTTTTTTGTTTTTTGAGACAGTTTCACCATGTCACTGTTGGTAGAGTGCCATAGCATCATAGCTCACAGCAACCTCAAACTCTTGGACTTAAACGATTCTCTTGCCTCAGCCTCCCAAGTAGCAGGGACTACAGGTGCCTGTCACAATGCCCAGCTATTTTTTGGTTGTACTTGCCATTGTTGTTTGGCAGGCCCGGGCTGGGTTCAAACCTGCTAGCTCCAGGGTGTACATGGCTGGTGCCCTAGCCTCTGAGCTACAGGTGCCGAGCCTAATACACTTCTTTCTTTTTTTTTTTTTTTGAGACAGAGCCTCAAGCTATCCCCCTGGGTAGAGTGCCGTGGCAACCTCCAACTCCTGGGCTCAAGTGAGTCTCCTGCCACAGCCTCCCAAGTAGCTGGGACCACAGGCGCCTGCCACAACGCCCGGCTATTTTTTGGTTGCAGCCATCA
>CAUYTI010124078.1:0-15783 GCA_963575145.1 Galago senegalensis
TTTAAAGCAATAGCTGAGAAAATGACATGAAGGCTGTGTTGACCAGTTTGATGGAAGTATTTCAGAATGCATGTGAAAACCCCACACTGTACCCCAGAAGAGTATCAATGTACATAGTTAACACTCAATAAAAAAAAAAAAGAAAAAAAAACTGCATATAATTTTATAGTAAAATTATATTTCTGTATATAATCTTTATAATAAAAATTACATTTAAGTCATTTTGATAGAACTTACAGATACTTCAGAACTCTATGGAGACAGGTGGAGCTATTCCTCTCCTACTCTCCCTTTTTTCACTCAGGTTGCTTCCAAAGGTGCCATCTGCAGAATTGTTTATCTCTTGGTTACCAAAATGTTGACCCTAGATGAGTAGCATCAGCAGCACTTGTTAGAAAGTCAGAAAGTCAGGACTTATTTCAGACATTCTGAATTAAAACCTGAATTTTAACAAAATTCCTCTGTGATTTGTATTCACATTAAACTTGGAGAAGCACCGGTCAAGGTCATGATGTTAGCAACTTTATCTGTAGGGAGGGTATTTAGTTCTCTCAACATACTCACTCTGTCTTTGCCTTTCTGTGTATTGCAAAACCAGTGAACATCCCCTTAGTGTAGCGCAGAGGTTCTCAACCTGTGGATTGAGAACTGTATTAAAGGGTTGCAGCATTAGGAAGGTTGAGAACCACTGGTGTAGGGTTTCTTAACTTTGGTGTGCTTGACGTTTTGGACCAGATAATTGTTAGGGACTGTCTTATGCACTACAAAATGTTTAGCAGTGTCCCAGGCCTCTGTCAACTACATGCCAATCTCCCTCCCTAGAGGGACAACCAAAAGTATCTCCAAACATTGCCCAATATCCCCTTTGGGGTAAAAATCAGCCCCAGTTGAGAACCACTGCCTCAGAGAATGATTTTGAATGTAGGGAGTATGGCAGCACAGTCCTCAGAAGTGCAGTCAGTATCAGAGAGGAGTGGGTGGAGAAGAACATTAAAAATTACAAGATAATTTTATATTTGAGATAAAATACTTGTTGTTTAAAACATACATATTGACAGCAAAGCACCTGAATATTTCCTTCAGAACATACAGAAGATTCCTAATTTAAATCTGTCTCCTTTGGGTCCTGTGGTTCTGTTAGGCATGCTTTCAGTTTTGAAATTCCTAGTGACTTAGAGATTTTTTATCATATATTTCAAATTTCAAAATTATTTTTTAAAGAAAATAATCTCAAGTTTGGAAGGGTATACCCTGAAATATGTGATATTACATATTGGAATTTAGGAAAGGTATCTGAGAATTTGTTTTGGTTTTTGAAATTTTTAAGAAGAAGAGAATAGATTTGCTGGTAGTTATAATATGAACCCAAATGCATATCCTCACTCAGTTTCTATGTTTGGTGATCACACATCAGCAATGACAGGAGCAGTGTCCTGAGCAACACATGTGTGGCAGTATCACCCTCATTTGCTCAAGTTGAAATGTAGCAGTGTAAATACATCTTTATTAGATAGGAAAAAATAATCCTTGTGTTGTAAGCTCAAGGGCACAGCCAGAACTACACTTGACAGGGCTCTAATCCTAGCAACATGTTTCCAGCAGTGATGAGGTAGAGGTACAGTTACGAAAATGATGATGAATGTGGGCAAAAATGTGAGCAAGAATAGCATCTTTGAAGAATATTTACAATACAGATTTATATAAACTTTTATTAGTGATAAACTGCTTTTAAGTGTATAGTATACTAAGAATTACAATTATACGTATGTGTATTTATAATTAAGAAGTATGTACACACAAACACATAATTGCCCTAATTATACATACATATATATAAGAACATACATGATATATGTGTTTGTGTGTATATGTGGCCGGGGAAGGTGTGTGTCAGATCTATAAGGAGTAGCACATCAATTTGCTTATCAAATGTTTGCAGAATTAAATATTAATTCATGGAATTCTTCAAAGCAACACTAAATTAGTTACCCTGAATGTCTGCTTTTAAATACTGAGTTGAAATGGTATTTCCTATTCAGGTGGTACCTGTAAATTTTCTTCAAATAAAATGATCTAGAAAATAGATTAATTTACCTCATCCTGCTTTAGAACAAGAAGTTATTTGAGCAAAATCCAATCCCAATGTTTCCAGATCTGGAAAGTCTAAAGTCTGCTGTAGAGAGTGTAAGGAGAGAGTTGCCCTTGTCAAAGAGCTAAATGGATAGTTTGTTATTCACAAAGTTCCCTCTGGAAGTGGCTCAGCATACATGCCAGACACCTACATGGTTTGAGTCAGAGTTAGATTTAACACTAATGTTCACCTAATACCCACTTTGTAGCCCTAAAGATGTCGGAGCTAAAATAAATATTGCTCTACTTTGAAGATTTTGGCAGTGCTATCTGCCAATGTCTAGTTATTAGATATAAGAATATTGTTTTCATAGAGTCTTTTTTTTGTTCTGTTTTCAACTGTAGTATACTTACCATTTGTTATAATACTTTACAAATTTGTGACTTAACAAACAAAAGCCAAACATTAACTGGAAAGGCTCATGAAATGAGAAATCAAATAAAATCAACTAAATTCAAATGATTAAATTAGAGAGGGGGAAAATTCAACTTCTTTTTTTCACTTATTCACAAATAAAAATACTCTTAAAGTTAAAACTAATATTTCCCACTTTATCAAATGTCAATAATATGGCAAATATACTGCTAACCAGAGTGTACAGAAACCCAATACCTGGCCTAAAATAGAGGTGCAGTGCAGCATTCCCATTTTAGAGCTTCTCAATAAGTCCATAAAGTTGCCCATTTATCAGTGAAGAAATTATGGTGGAGTAAGTTAAATAAGAGAGGCAAAATTTTGCACTGATATCAAGGGCTGGCTTCCAGGCCTCTGAGATTGGAGGGGAGAAAAAAAAAAGGGTGAAAAAAATAGATGTGCTTTGCATATAAAAGAAGGAAGAACGCAATGTACTTAATAAAATAAGAGAAAAAGTTCAGCATTTTTAGTTAGCCAACCTTTAAAGCATAAAATTATGATCAAAATATTTTTCCATTGAATCACAGTATTTGATCAGTGTTCAATAACCATTTTCAGTCATTTAGATTATTTTTAGATAAATAATCTAAATCTAATCATTCAGATTATTTTTAAGCATAATTATAACAACTTCTAAATAGTCAGGGTTCAAGTTCTACTAAATATTCATGCTCCTATTAAAAGAGCTAGGAATAAACTGACAAACCAGAATGTTCACACTGAGTCAAAATCAAAATAAATCACATTTCTAATGAGTTTCAAAAGCACAAGTTTTTTCCCCATGTCCTCAAGTAATAGATTTTACTGAGTGTGAGAAAGTTCAACTTACTTTTCAGAATATGTTGTAAATTGACTTATCTGAATGGTATTTTTTGATTCTAATTTGGAAAGGTTCTTGATTTAGCAATTCATCTGCATCCAAAAAAGGCAGGGGGACTGTAATAAGAATTGGGTTTATAGGCTCGGCGCCTGTGGCTCAAGCGGCTAAGGCGCCAGCCACATTCACCTAAGGTGGTGGGTTTGAATCCAGCCGGGGTCTGTCAAACAACAATGATGGCTGCAACCAAAAAAATAGCCAGGAGCTGTGGCAGGCGCCTGTGTTCCCAGCCTCTTGGGAGGCAGAGGCAGGAGACTCACTTGAGCCCAGGAGTTGGAGGTTGCTGTGAGCTGTGGTGCCATGGCACTCTACCCAGGGGAATAGCTGGAGGCGCTGTCTCAAAAATAAAATAAAATAAAATAAGAATTGGGTATATATAAAGATTCACTCATCACTGTTCAGATATGTTCACTATTTTTTTTAAATGTTTAATATCTATATTTTCTTAAAGATCCATAGATCATTTTATGTTTTAAACTACTAGGTTAGATTTAATAAAGTCTGCAATGGCTAGATTGGGCTGTTTGTAAAATGGCTTAAAATGCAAATATCTGACAAAAAGATAATTTGGAAACACTTCAAATAAGTGGGGCAGTTGATGCAATTACACTGAATTAATAGTCCAAAGATAAACTAAGGATTTCACAGACTATTTCATAATTATATTTCTTAAAGGAAAATAGAATCTATAGTCCCTATAGATTAGAACAATCAAACCAGAAATAATAACAAGAGAAATATAATGAAGAAAATATTGCTAATTAAAAAAAAAAAACTACCTGAGCATATAGATAAAGATATTTTATTATGTTTGGGTAAGGATAATTTAAAAAACAAGACCAAATTAAATATGTCCTAGAAAAACAGCCTATCTATTAAGATTAAAATTTTACCTTTAAGTATCTATGTAAAAACTGATTATGCAAAAAAGTTAGAATTTATCAAAACACAAAACTCAAGCTCTCCTAGACAACTTTTCAAAATTCCAGACATTAATATAGAAAGCTGTAGTGGACCCTTGAGTTTTTGAATATACACACGTTGGACACCCAGACAGGTTGGATTTTACCTAAGATAACAACAGACATTTCAAACATTTAAGGACTCTGAAAATAAATCGCTTCTGTACACTTCTTGAACAAAATACACCAAAAGTCATACTCCAGCCTAATAAGATTTACATTACTGTCTTATACATTCTTGTTTAGGCCCCTTGAAATAGCCTTAGTTTGTCAATATTTTCTTTACTCATTGCTCATCCTCAAATGAGAAGAGCTATATTCATAACAGCATCTGCTTACAAATAGCAAATGATCACCACTGACTACTGTGAGCTGGCAAGCAGCACGTTGTTTGCTCACATGTGTTATTGGAGGGCATTTCATGCCTGAGCTCAAATGGAACTCTGTTCAACTGAAGTGCTTTCATTTCTTTTCCTTACCATCTGACTGTCTGATACTCAGTCTTTATCTGGCCATAGGTTTCCTGCTGGTATTAGTGTCAAAGTTGTGAACCACAATTATGAAATAGTCTGTGGTGAAGCATAATTATGAAATAGTCTGTGAAATCCTTAGTTTATCTTTGGATTATTAATTCAGTGCAATTGCACCAACTGCCCCATTTATTTGAAGTGTTTCAAATTATCTCTTTGTCAGATATTTGCATTTTAAGCTATTTTACAAAGTTAGCCCAATCTAACCGTTTCAGACTTTATTAAATCTAACCTAGTAGTTTAAAATGTAAAATGATCTATGGAACTTTAAGAAAATATAGATATTAAACATTTTTTAAAAATTAGTGAACATATCAGAATGGGTGGGTGCTTTTGAATGAACATTAATACTCTAGGAACAGGTATTGTCGAAATTTTCCACACCAAGTCTTCTGTGCTCCTTCCATCAAAGAACTTAGACTACTGAGATTGCCTTAAATGTTTCCTATTTCTCCTACTACACTCATACAACCCTTCTAAGCTAGTATCCTGTGGGTCCAGAGAGTCCCTTGATAAGAGCCCAGATTCCTCCATAGTGTCCAGCAGAGTGCTTGGAAAAAAATGCACAACAAAATTTGAATATTAAATGAAAAGAAGTTGTTAGCCAGACTTTGTTTTAAATTTCATTTTTAATTAACAAATACTTTAATAGTTGAAATATGATATTAGAGAATCATGATCTGTTACTCCTAGTGCATTAATCTGTGTCATGGTTTGGGGGCCTAAGTGAGGCTAATTTGTTATTATAGCTTATTTACACAATGACCTTTTTCCTTTTCTTGAGAAACACTACTAATTAAACCAAGTCCCAGTATGTCTCTTACATACAGCCTTCAAGTTAAATAGTTTAGAGTTTAAATAACATGATCTACCCTGAACATGTTAAATCTGAAGGACAGATAGATGCACAATTGTCATTGCAGACCCACTGAAAATAAGAAAGTAGACAGGGCACAGGGGTATGCTGAAAGTAGCTCATCACAGCTCTAAGAGGCAGTTGTCAAATTTTCAAGAATTTTGAGAGTTGATTGTTAAACTCAAGCATTTATAAAAATTAAATGACATGACACTCTAATTAAATAAGTTACATTGAAAAGAAAGGTAATAAACAACCCACACTCACCAAATTCTTTTACTACATTGGCAATTTTCTACACTCCACGGTTTCTTTATATTCTTTGTAATTGTGGGGTAGATGCCCTACATACTGCTAGCCAGTAGTAATGCGTCTTCCTGTCTCTTTGTTGCCTTTTACTCTCATCTTGGTTCATGTACTTAGCGTGCACATGTTGGATTTTGCCTTATCAGTTTGAACTTTTCTAATTTTCTAGTCAATGTAGTTATTCACAGCATGATCTCAATTCCCAAAGAGTGAGTCTTCACCTTGTCCTCTTCAGTGCCCAGAGCATTTTCTGGCTCACAGTACCCAGAGCATTTTCAAGCACTGTGAGAGTCAGAAGGTGACATGGGTATTAGCAAGGATTCAAAAGTCTCTTTTCAGCAAAAAGGACCAAAATCTGCTACTGAGTACAAACGGCCTGATGGTATGAACTCAGATTCTTCATTGCAGGGGCTGCTCACACCACCAGCACGTTCTGGATATCTGACTCTGCCATGGTTTGGGACTTTCACAGGTGGAATAATCACAGAAAGACCAGAGAACAATGAAAAGAAGGAGATGTTACCAGGAGGGTTCCCGGGGGATTTGCATCGAGAACAGTAACTTGGAAATTTTAAAAGAAAAAAAAAGGAAACAGGGTAGAAAGAATGGAATATATTTTTAAATACACACATATTTTCAGATAAGTCACTAGTAGTTCATCTTAAGGTCAGAGATTTCAACAAAAGGTCTATTATTCCTACTTAAACTACTGTTTTCTTCTACCAAAGCTTATGCATGTTTCAGGAGTTTGTTTCTTATCTCTTATTTTAGTGAAAATAAAATTCTCCATGGCTCATATCTTTATTTTTATCAATTTTATCTTATCTCCTATGGTCAAAGTTTTTTTTTCCTTCAAATTCCCAGGCTTCTTCACAGAACTTTCTAGTGCATTATACAGACTCATGTTTAAATTTATCTGAAATCTGCATAATCCTTCTCATCCCCTCGTTGCTCATCACAGAATTAATAAAAATATAATCTCATTATTTCCAGTAAGATAATTAAGAGATATTAAAATTAGGCTAAATGGGGTCAGAAGAAAGGAATTAAATCCCACAGGTACATTGTAATTTGTTTGTAATGTGAACATGCAATTTTTTTTTTTTTTTTTTTTTTTGAGACAGAGCCTCAAGCTGTCCCCTTGGGTAGAATGCTGTGGCATTACAGCTCAGCAACCTCCAACTCCTGGGCTCAAGCGAGTCTCTTGCCTCCGCCTCCCAAGTAGCTGGGCCCACAGGCGCCCGCCACAATGCCCGGCTTTTTTTTTGGTTGCAGCCATCATTGTTGTTTGGCGGGTCCGGGCTGAAAATTCGAACCCGCCACCTTAAGTGTATGTGGCTGGCGCCTTAGCTGGTTGAGCTATAGGTGCCGAGCCAACATGTAATTTTTTAATGAGTCTGTCATGAACTTCCTATTAGTTGATGGATTATAGTTATTTTTGTATAATATGGATGTGGAAAATAAGTTTTCTGTAAATTTAGACTGAAGCCACTATATGAGATACTTCCATTTGCCATCTCTCCCTACAAATATTTCTGTATATTCAAGCTGGCATTTTTAATTTTTTTCTATATCAATGTTATTGGATTTTCACTTCTCCAACATCTGTTTTCAACAGCCTATGCATAGAATACTTGCTTTGCCACACTGAAATCCATAGACAACACAATTCAGACTCTAACAAATGGAGGTTATTGTGGAGGTTGGGTGTCTTCAACCCTTAATTAAATTTTGATTTACTGAGAATCACCTACACACTGGGCATTTCAGTATAATATTAATAATTAGCTGATTGAATTTATATTGGGAAAGAAAAAAACTACACTATAAAATAGCATCCTTTATGTGCTGTTAAAGTATTCAGTAAAGAAATTCTTGATGGATCTTAAACTCAATATGGAACTGTGCACATAAAGAAAGTTTTCTACTATAGTACATGGCCAATAGGAGAGTGGAGGGAGCAACAAAAACAGAAAAAAATTAAAGAAAAAGACTGAGACATTAGTGACTTAGTTGCATGAGGCTGAAACCATCTGCTGCATGTGTTAAAATGATGTAAAAAGCAAAGAAGTAGAAATCATTCTTTCTAAGCACTTCTGGCTGCCAAATGTGAGCTCTGTCATATGCCCCAAACTGAAGAGGTCACACCAGATAGAAATGGGCATGAGGAGTGAGCAAGGAGCAACACAGAGTCCCACACTCTCTCCTCTTCCTTGGAAGAGCTGAGATCATGTAAGCATCTATGGAAAACAAAAAGTATAGAGAGAAGCATTTCTGTGTCATCCAAAGGCTATTTTATTTTTCAGTACAGTGTTAACAGAAACTCAAATACTTAAATACTATCTCCCCAGATCTTGGCAATACCATCTTTCTAAAGTAAGGAAAAAGCCAGTGGGCTGGAAATCTAATCCTTTTCCTCTTTAGGGCATATGGTTCATTTGGTGTTCTCCTTAAAGGAAAATTTACTCTGATCACTTTTCAAAATGGTAAATTTATTAATAAAGTTACTTCTTGAATTCCCAGAGCAAGCCATAATTTTGAGTCAAAAATAGATACAGGCACTCACAGCATCTGGTTAAAGTTTTATAAGCTTAAATATACAGGAAACTGTACACAGATACACAAAAGTAAGGTGTATGGTGCATTTGTGTGAATGCCTGCAGTTTTCTATCAGCCTGGCAATTCACAGAGTGTCTGGTCTATCACCACTGTGTTATTCCACACAGTGATGATGCTTGAACAAAGGTTTATAGTAAATGACATGAGACAATAGACTCAGGATCATTGAATTCCCAAATCTTACCATAAGTCCCATCTCCCAGAAGATGTCAGGGTGACTGAATACAAAAGCACATGAGAAATTTTGTTGAGACAAAAAAAAAAAAAAGAAAAAGACTATATTAGAACCCCAGGAGATTTGGATAACACCCCTTAAAACTCCCTTGACCAAAAGTTATAGTCAGTGAAAAACTGAGGTAAGACAATGAAGGTATGGTCAGCAAGCATTCAAATCTGTCATAAACGAAGGTCTGGAATACAACATTAGTTAAAATACTGACGTGGGGAACACGGTGATGGAATAAAGAAGTCTTAATTTGGACCCAATAAACAACCATGGAAGCAATTCTAGAACAATTCTTATGTTCTCACACTTAACCACTTGATTGCCCCCCCCCCATACACACTTTCTTCCCTTGTTAATTTATATGCCCAACATTTAAAATACTTAGCATTTTAGATTTCAGGCTGAACTACTATATCCAACTTGGCCTGTAAACTTAGTGTAATATAAGAGATAAGACTTTGTCCCTGTATCTGCATAGTTCTCACCAGGCAGGCGTTCAGCATAAATTTACTCTACAAGTAGAGGTAGCCACCTGTACACCTTCCATTTCCTTTCAAGCTGTAGTGTGGGAATGGCTCTTGTTTTTACAGTCCCTGAGGTAATCCCTCCCATGGTGGGTTTTCCTAAGCTAGCCAGAGCTTTATAAATCTCTTATAGGCAAAAGGCCTATATGCCTCTGGCCAAAAAAAATTGTTTGAAAGAGAGCAGTGAAAAGACTTTGTGCAGGAACACTTGTGAGAAATGGAGGCAGAATCCCATATGGCCAGGTTGGTTGTAGGCATAAAACCCCCTTGACCTAAGGTCAGCCTGGTCAGTTGTGGGCATAAAAACTCCCTGACTTAAGGCCCACATGGGAGTGGAGGTTTGCACGCAAATTTCTGTATGCCCTAGAAGTTTCTTAACTATGCCTTGATTCAAGGATCAAAGTAACTGCCTCCAAATAGCAAGGTCAGTAGAACAGACTTTCAAATTGTCTCTTTCCTCTATAGGCTCAGGCTTCATCAGATAAGAACAAAGAAAGTAATGACTGACAACATGTTCTCCATTAAGTTATGTTAAACTGGGTTATGTTGAAAGGGTTATGCTTAAAGGTGTATGTTGGGTGGATTATCAGATTACTAGGAAGGAGCTACTTACAAGGTGGGGAGTCATAAGATGTTTAAATGGATTAATGAAGTCATTGATGTCCAATGCGCATGTCCAGAGGGAAGTCATTGATGTCCAATGCGCACGTGCAGAGGGATTGTAATGAATATTAATGAGGTCATTGCTGTATAGTGTGCATGCACAAGATTGATTATATAGACCAACAGTAAATAAAGAAAGCTTGCCATTTTGCCTGAGCGAGCAGATGGTCACCTTTATTTTATTTTATTTTATTTTTGGTTTAAGAAAAATATGGAACGCTTCATGAATTTGCATGTCATCCTTGCGCAGGGGCCATGCTAATCTTCTCTGTATGTTCCAATTTTTAGTATATGTGCTGCCAAAGTGAGCACCAGATGGTCACCTTTATTTAAAACACAGTTTCAATGAGAGTGCTTATTCTTCGCGACATCACTTTTCGGTGAGACCCTAACGGCAACACTCTTATAGCAACTGTCTCCCTATAAAGACACGCTAAAAGATCTGATCTGAATGTACATCTCTTTTTTGACAGGACACTGAATTTTGAAGAAAACATGGTTTTAAATCTGCAGTCAAATGATTTTCTCAATACTTCATCCTGTATTGTAATTAAGTGGATGACACTGGCACAGCTGGTGAAATCTGAGCATCCCCAACAAGGACAAGGTCCTTGCTATATGGCACAGAGAGGCCCATGCACATGTCATGTGCTCTTCCTGTTTCCAGGAAAAGAGTAGCCCAGAAACAGCCACGCAGAGCACACCTAGATATTTGTAATCTCAACAAAAAATACCTGTAATTCATTTAGAGGTGGGAGTAGGAGGTTAGCAGAGAGGCCAGGGGTGTCAACTGTGAGAACATTTCATTGCATGGAAAAATGAAACCAGAGAAATTGATCTTTTCCCCTAATTAGCTGAGTACATAATAAATCCCATGAAACAAAAGGAAAAGACAACACAAAATGAAATTTGCCAAAGGACGTGAATAGGCAGTTGACAGGAGATGAAATTCAAATTGTCAATTACATAATTCCTGGTTCAAAAATACACATTCAACATTCCATTTATTTTTATGAGATCCCATTATTGATTAAAATTCATTTTCTATTTGGTGTCATATTAAATCTTTTTTCATTGCTTAAAGCAATGAAATTGTTGGCAACATACTAGTTCTAACCTTTAATTTATTTTGTAAAGACATAAACTTTTATCTTCTTAGTTCAGGAAAGGCCTCTCCTCACCCAGATGATGAAAATAATATAGATCTTGCTATATGTCAAGCAGTGTTCTAAATGTTTCACATGTAACAACTGATTTAACTTTCACAGAAATCCTGTGAAGTATATAATATCATTATTCACACTGACAGATGTAATAGATGAACAAGCTGTGTGGTCAGCTGGGATTTAAACCGAGACAGTATGGCCCTGGTCTATAGTCTTGACCACTGCTTTACACAGCCTCTATTTTATAGCTCTCTCTTGGTTTGAGCAGCATCCAACCTATTTTAGTCATTTTCCTCCCTTGATTGGAGTAGCATAACCATTACATCAAGTACAAAGAATACAAAGTCTCTGATGAAAAATTTAAACTATGCTCAAACTCCATGTGAATACTATGAAGAAGTTGCATATTTCATTGTAAAATAACAGATGCAATCAGTTAGCTAGTATTCCCCTCCATCTTTGAATTTCCCCAGTACTTGGAAAAGAAAGGGGAATTCCAGGCTAGAAAGAGAGCTCAGCCCCAGGAGCCTATTTAAGGATGCAGAAGCTAGGCCTGCATGGGATGACACAGCCAGATAAACAGCAGACCAAAGAAGGGGCATTAACGCTCAGCACTGGTTGCTGTTAAACTTGTGAATGTGTTTCAGCAATAAAGCAGGACCACAGGAATGTGGTGCTTCTGCTCTGGACAAAAGAAGATTATGCCTGAAGCAAAAAAGTCAAAGGTCCTAAATGTTAGTACTCAACTTAAAAATTACGTTCTTCTTTCTTTAAGATATTTATAAATAAGATTAAAATCAGGAGAGGAGAGAGAGAGATTATGGAAAGACGAAGGAAATGCAAAATATAGATTACAATTACTTTTAAAGATGTTTAGGAGAATTTTTTTAGTAAAGATGAAAAAATTCTCTAGTAAAATTTAAATTCCATAAGGGACTTACTTGTCTCGCTTATTATTCTGACCTGTCCTTGTGGCCTGAAATAGTGCCTGGCATGAGGAGATGCTCAATAATATTTGTTGAATGAATGAATGAATGAATGAACAAATAAACCATTATTTCCAGACCAAAATCCACAAAGCACTTCTATTTCATTCTTATACATAAACCCTATCCATTTTTAGCTAAAATTATCAGGGTGAAGATAGTAGTTCAAGCCTAATAATCAGCTTGACCTCAGCTGATTAAAAATTTCCAGAGATACCAGACTTCTCTTTTCTTGCAAGAGTTTTTTCTTTCTCCAAGTCCAATGCACATACCTTTTTTTCCTGTCATCACCCTTAGAACTATTTTAATCTAACTATGAGAACTTCACTAATAGAATTCTCACATACATTCTTTCTGTCTCTTTCCTGCTAATCAACTAGTCCTGGGCTTTTAATCACTTTAGAAAAATAATAACAATCAATCCATTCACAGATTTATGTGTTTATTTGCTGAAATGTCTAGTTCCTCCTGTCAGGGCAAAATCTCCACTCTACCCAATGCTTCTTTCAGTTCACCCTTTGTTGGTACACAGAGATGCCTTAAGAGCCAATGCACCTCTGAGGGGCCATCCATCTGCCCAAGCAAATGAGAAAGTGAAAGGTTTTCAGAGCATTCACGGAAAATACCTTAGAGTTAGCATGGAAATACATCTGAAACTGTCCTCGCTGAATTTTAACACCACTGATTGGAAGCATATACTAGTAAATCAAAGCCATATACTACATCTCATCGATAGTTTTAGAATGAACAGTGTGTTGAATGTCCTTGCTACCTTCCAGAGCCTTCCTAGGGTCCTGCCAAGCGTGTTATGGCAAGGAAAGATAGGAGGCTGGGACAAAAATTCACTCATGTTAGTTAACGCTGCTTTCAAATGAGACACAGGTAGTGAGTGAATTAATGTGGGCACAAAAATTGGCTCAGTGCCTGGTACAGAGCAGCGCTCCACGAATGGTGACTGACCCTCTGTCTCTCCCTCCTTTCCCCTCCCCATTTAAATACAACTCACTCTCTTCCCCAAATATCCTGTTTGAGTATTTTAAAGTAATTATGGAAGTTTGGAGTTGGAAGTCAATTTTTAGATCCTTTTGATGCCTTTTTTTCAGTTTTGTTGTTATAGGTTTCATTAATATAACTTACATTAATAGAAGCTGGTTAAATGTAACCTGAATATTAAGGTAAATGTACTATTAATATTTAATATTTATACAGTTCAAAAAGGGAAAGGAGAGATTAATTTTTCATCACTTTTTAACGCTAACATGCATTAATCTTATATTTACACTAACATTACAATACCTACTAGCATAGCTATAGCATCGTCCTTAGTCAAATCTGTCCATTTATTTTCCTTCAGATTCTCCATGCCTTTGCTTGCGTCTCTGTCTTGAATGATCTGAAACCTGACAGCTATCTCTATTGTCCATAAAAAATGCCTGGGAACCAGAGGTCTGACTCCATTCCCCACTCTATTATTATAGCCCTCTTCTGCAGGCCCTCTTTTAAACAAACCTGTGTCTCATTTATTTTTTTTAAAAATTCTTAAGCAATCTATAATTAATTAATCATATTAAATTATAATTAATTGTGACCCACAAAAGAGAAAAACTCAATTCAAGATGGGGGGAGGGGGAGGAAGAGACAGGGAGGAGGAAAGAGGGAAGGGGTTTGGTGTGCTCCCACTTACTGGGCACAATGTGGGTGTATACGGCACACCTCCTGAGGGTGGGACAAAACTAAAGAAAAAAGTTATAATTAATTGTATGGAGAATGTTTGTTCCATTGAATTTTACTATTTAACCAACTATTTATAAACCCAAAAGCCAGCAACATGATTAAGTAAGACTTTCACCACTGGCCCAATTTTCTTAACATAGGCATTAGACCAAAGGTTATATAGGATTTCAAAGAGGATACTTTGACAGTGTGGAAACTAGACAGAAGCAGCAGCTTGAATGATCCCAGCATCCTTCAACAAGACACTACGGGACATGTTTGTAAAATTGAGCTGATGCCTCTGTTTTTTTATCTTTATGCCTATATACAAGATGTTTAAACTTTTCCTAAAGAAAAAAGACTACTATGTAACATCTGGAGGAGCATGGTACAAAACAAAAATTCCACCAGGGAATATGCTGAAACACATGAAAAGTTATCTACCTCAAAGTCTTTTCCTATTCCTTACCTCTGATGATTTTGGAGGCGGCCAGCAAGTGAACACACCAGGCATACAGAGTTTGAGTCAATTCTTCTTAACACACTCCATTTCAATTAAACTTCATTAACCAAGAATCCTTGCCAATTCACTATTTTCTTTCTTTTGTTTCAAGAGGAATGTGGTAAAAACAATAAAATGTTAGGACAGAAATTATCTTCAGCAGAATCTATACTAGCAGTTATTTTCAACCCTTATACTTAGAGAACAGTTTCAGATCAAATTTAACCATATTTAAAAAATTAACCATTGGGGGGGGCCTGTGGTTCAGTCAGTGGGGTAGTGGCCCCATATACTGAGGATGATGAGTTCAAACCTAGCCCCAGCCAAACTGCAGCAAAAGAGTAGCTGGGCATTGTGGTGGGAGCCTGTAGTCCCAGCTATCAGGAGGCTGAGACAGGAGAATCACCTAAGCCCAGGAGTTGGAGGTTGCTGTGAGCTGTGATGCCATAGCACTTTACTGAGGATGATAAAGTGAGACTCTTATCTCTACAAAAAAAAAAAAAAATTAACCATGTAATAAGCAAAGCCTAGATACAAGTTTTTGATGTTTTATTGCAATTGGTGGCCCTACACAAACAAATTATTTAACATTCTTGGAGTTTAGTGAGGAGTTTGGAGAAGTCGTTCCCAGGTCCTTTTCTGAATTAATTTTTACAACTAGCACCAACTACAGGATTATGTAATAATGGAAGAAACTATAGCAAGGTAGAACAATAAAACTAAATCTTTTTCAGAGAAAGCCTTGTATTTATTTAGAAGAGAGATTTCACCAAAGTAATAAATCAATTATAATGAAGATTTTCTGCCTAACAAAATGTTGTGGTGAGTTGCTTATAAAAGAAAAGGTGAAGAGTTTAAGGTTCTAAAGAGAAAATATGAATGGTTAATCATCATAATGTATTTTCTTTGCTATCTTAGTTGACCCTTAATATATATATAATATATATATATATATTTTATATATATATATATATATATATATATATATATATTTCTATGTTATCAACATGTCTTTTTTCTTTATGCACACATAACTCAAGATGTCTTTTGGCTCGGTGCCTATAGCTCAACCGGCTAAGGCGCCAGCCACGTACACCTAAGGTGGCAGAATCTCCAGCCCGGGCCCGCCAAATAACAATGACAGCTGCAACCAAAAAATAGCCAGGCGTTGTGGCGGGCGCCTGTGGTCCCAGCTACTTGGGAGGCAGAGGCAGGAGACTCGCTTGAGCCCAGGAGTTGGAGGTTGCTGTGAGCTGTAATGCCACAGCACTCTACCCAGGGGGATAGCTTGAGGCTCTGTCTCAAAAA